>APFE030898774.1:12759-34608 GCA_000404065.3 Pinus taeda
TAGACCCCCACCATTGTCTTTCTCAGCATTTTCAGTTTCCTTAATTGTAGCACAACTTACTATTTTTAGCAGTTTTTCGGGTCTTGAACTTCCGGAGCCGTTTTGAGGCCCTAAACGACGTTTTTTGGGGAATCTGGGGGCAACTTGGGTCCATGGAATGGACCGATGTTGTCCGTTCCAACAATGATAGTGCTCGAATATATCTTTCTAGTGAGCTATTGTACGCGTCAAACGGAGATCATATGCTAAAGTTACGACCTCGGGAAGTTGATGTACCAACTTACCCTGAAACGTGGCCCACAGTTTGGCGTTTCATCTCCTAGGGTTAGGTTTTGGAATGTTAAGGGTTTTTCATTGTTTCTCAACAATAAATAGGCCTTTGAACCTCATTGTAACACAATTCAGAGGCATGTAGCCATCACATCTCTTCTCATAGATAAGCTGCCATCGCCCTAGCTAGTTTATTTCCATTTCTGATTGTAAGCATGTTTCAGTATTTTCCATTAATGAAATGAAGTATTATTTCCGCTGCATCTTTGTGTATATGGTTATCTCTGTAATTTTTTGCGTTCTTGTTTAAATCCGGATCAGTTGGTCCCACAACAACTTTCCGTTGAGGCTAGACTTCCCCGAGATCCTAGGATTATGAGCTGGGTTGCAGTCATGGCTCGTCATCCTGAGGAGGGTACAGAGGTTGTCCGATTTCTACCAGAGTATTTTCGTTGGTTGGGAAACCAAATTTTTGTGATTCAAGACTTTCCATATGCTGGAATGGATTATCGTGGTGATCCAGCCATGGCTCTTCCGCTAGGAGAGCAATGGGATGATATAGGTAAAATTATTTTCAACATTTCCTAAATTTTTAAACTAATTTTTTTTGTTTTTTAAATTGTCCAAAACTGGTAGTAAAAAGTTTTAAATGCAGATGTGGGTCCACGACGACCAGCCGCTCTCCCGCCCTATGAGAGAAGACACCCTGCTGTCGCGGCACCAGCCCCATAGGACCAATCAGCAGAGATCTTGACCAAATTGGAGCATCATCTAGAGCGCTTGGCAGTAGATATCCGAGAGACTAGTATAGATTATATTCCTCTTAGGCTACAACGTTATGTGATTGGGGTCCCAGGACCTTTTAGGAGGTTCCTTTGTAGGGTGGCCCGAGCAGTGATTTCTTATCGTGATCATCATCAGGGATAGGATGATCGCCTCTGTAGACTTCATATGACATTGTATATCTTTTTGTGCTATCATTTTTGCCGATCATAAGGTGTTTTTCAACCTATGATCGAAGACGATGTATATTTGACACACTTCTATGCTATGATATATCACTATCACTGGGTATCTTGTATAACATGTTTATGGAATGTTTTTTTTTATTTAAATTTACTGTCTTGATTATTGCAAATGTCTATTTAACATTTGAGAAGCAACTACATCTACTAATGTGTTTAAATATCTTGGAATATGTTGATGTTCAATGTAGTCAAATTCACGTTCCAAGAGACGAACTCTAAAAAATAATCTTAATAATACTGGATTTTTAATGGCATAAACCCTGTTAAGCTGTAATACAACGAGTTCAGAATCTAACCTTACAATCAAACTCTGAATCCCAAATGAGATGGATTCAGATAATAACTCAATCACTGCACTATACTCTGCAATGTTATTTGTTGTTTGACCAAGGCTGACCCCATGCATAGATACTAACTCATCAAAGGGTAAATAGATAACCCAAGCTGCGGAAGAAATATTCTGTGTACTACGACAAGCACCATCAGCAAAACCAATATATGTTTGAGAAGACATCGACATCTGCAATACCAAGAGTAAAACCAAGATAAGCAGGAATAATGATAAAACACTCTCTAAACTAGGCACACTTTCTACTCTAAAACACACTAACTAGAAAGAAACTATTCTAACAAGAATCTCCACACCAAACTCTAAGCATAATATCTTTTCAGATAAAGCCCATTTCTAGGTCTACCTAAAGAGACACCATCAAAATCTGCTAATTCATAGGCCGCTTTGGCCAGCTTATGCTTAACAACAAAAGGACCATGCCACATGGGTATGAATTTTCTAGCCCCTAGCTTATCATTTGCTTGATTGTATAATAAAATTAGGTCTCATTCCGAAAAATTATGTGGTGTAACATTTCGATCATACTAAGCTTTTATCTATTTTGGATGAGTCTTGATTGCTAATGCAGCATCACGTCGATTCTCATCTAATTGAGCTAAGTACAACAAACTTTTTTCCTCTTCGAAAGTGGTTGGGAGTGATTATATGGCTATTTGCAATGACGGAATTTTGCATTCAATGGGTAACACTGCTTCCAACCCATAAACAAGATGAAAAGGACTGAAACCCGTTGATGTTTTGACTGAGGTTCGGTACGCCCAAAGCGCTGAAAATAACATCTTATGCCAATTCGACCGATGAATACCAATGATTCGTCGGATCATGGTGACTAGAACTTTGTTGATTGCTTCAACCATACCATTGGCCTATGGGTAATATGGATTAGAGCTATCGTGATGTAGACCAAGTTGATATGTTAGTTTAGTCATCATGATGTTTCGAAAATGACTCCCATGATTAGTGATAATCACTTGAGGAACACCGAACCTAGAAATTATATGATTGAAAACGAAAATTGCAGTAGTTTTTCCATCTGCCAAAAATGTAGGCATTGCCTCGGCCCACTTGGTAAAATAATCTGCCACAAGGATGATATACGCATGCCCCCCAGCTGAGTGAGGATTACATGTAATAAAATCGATATCCCACTTTGCAAAAGGGTCGATGGCAATTATAGGGTGGAG
Source organism: Pinus taeda (assembly GCA_000404065.3). NCBI lineage: Eukaryota > Viridiplantae > Streptophyta > Pinopsida > Pinales > Pinaceae > Pinus > Pinus taeda. The sequence continues at coordinate 15,594 of APFE030898774.1, forward strand.
AGGAGCAGGTGGAGCATGCATCTTTCGATAAAAAAATTGGAAATTGTGGCATTTCCAGACTGCATTGATACAATCTTTAAATAAGGATGGCCAGAAATAACCAGTGTGCAATATCTTTTGGGATGTGGCATACCGAGACATATGACTGCCACATGCTCTAGAGTGACAGTTATTCAGAACCCTTTCAGCTTCTTCATGAGTTAGACAATGAAGAAAAACATAATCCACTCCACGACGATAGAGTGTATCTCCAATAATATGGTATTGTTGGGATTGGAAACATATTTCCTTTCACTGAGATCGTGAGATTTCAGGCCGAAAAGATTGGGTTTGGAGATAGACAATTATATCCCCATACCACGGATCAAGAGTACTGATAAGAAACAAGGATTCATACGCAATGGGTTCTCCCGCCACAGTTTCGGTTTCAGTTCGCAGGAAATCACACATCAGTTCCATGAAAGCCAAATATTTCTTTGCCTTGGATTTTTCAAATTCCAAGTCAAATTCCTACAGGATAACTATCCATTTGGAATACTTTCCCCTAGCAATTATTTAGTCAAAATATACGTCATAGCGTTACAGTAAAAAATTATTGTGGTTTTGCGTAGTAGAATGTAGTGATGAAATCGCTGGATAGCTTGAACAACTGCCAGGGCCAATTTCTCCACATGTGAATATTTAAGATCAGTCAGATTCATAGTTCGACTAAGATAGTAAATCCATGTTCAGCATTGAATTCATCTTCTTGGACTAAAACCATCCCAATGGTGGAATGAGAAGTGACAAGGTACAAAAAGTAGTCCTGGTTGTAGTTGGGAGGATGCAATAACGGTGCATGGGTCAATTCGTGTTTAAGTGCATCAAAGGATTTTTGAGCTATCTCATCCCAAAAGAATGGAGTGTTCTGTTTCAACAACCTGGTAAAACCTTTCGTGATCTCGGCGTAGTTAGGAATGAATCGACGTAAAAAGTTTGCTTTCCCTTGCAAACTTTGGAGTTGGAGAAGAGTCAAAGGCGGAGGTAATTTGACAATGGCTTCAAGCTTCGAGGGATCGACACGAATGCCAGCTTTTGACACAACAAATCCTAGTAAGTGACCGGTTTCTATACAGAAAAAAAATTTGTGTGGATTCAACCTAATTCGATAATGCCTACATCTCATAAATATGGCTTGTAAATGAGTGAGATGATCGGCTCTACGTAATGAATGAGTAGGTAAATCATCGAGATAAGGTTGTACAATGTGCTTGATGTCGTGAAATGCGTAAGACATAGCTCTTTGAAAAGTTTCTTCGGCGTTCTTCAATCCAAAAGGTAATTTGGAATAAGAATATGTCCCCCGTGGACAAATGAAAGCCGTTTTAGGTTAATCAGCCTGGAGTATGTTTTTTTTATTGTAACCGGAAAATCCATCCATAAATGAGAACATTTCACTGCCGGCACAATCATCAATAATTTGATCGATATAGGGGGTTGGGTAATTGTCTTTAGGACAAGCTCGATTAATATCCTTATAATCAATACATATTCTTATCATTCCTTGCTTTTTGTTAACATGAACAATATTCGATACCCAATCCATTAAAGGAATTGGATAAATGAAACCTGCTCGAAGTAATTTCTCAACTTCAGCTTTAATAACAACATATTTTCTTGGATGTATCTGACACAAACGTTGCCAGACGGGTTTAGCATCTAGGTAAGCTTTAATTTCATGGACAACAATTGATGGATCGATTCCTGGCATTTCTTCATATGACTAGGCAAACACGTCGCAGAATTCTTGAAATAGGGCTTTATAAGTTTGGATTTCGTCGTTCGTATAGGAAGCACCTATATGAATGTTTTCAATAATTCTTGGTTTCACTGAAATGTCAATAGGAATCATTCGAGAAATATTTCCCAAATTCAACTCAGAATTAGGATGTTGCAATGGATTCTGTGGTTCCTTGACATAATCAGGGGTAAAAATAGATGAGAAATCATTTTCAAAATGATCAAACTCAAGTAAAAACTAAGATTGATGATGAAGATCTTCCCATGGTAAATCATCAACAGATAAAAGTTCATGAATCTGCTCATCAGTGTGAACAGGTTCAGAAAAAGTTGTTGAATCTGAGGTTGAGATTGAAAGTGACTCCCCATGGACCATATTCATTGGATCAATTTCGGTTGAACTAGAGTCGGAAAACGACTGTACCGCTTGATATGCAACTTCAAAGGGACTCAAGGGTATGGCATCACCAAATGAGTCCACCTTAGAATTGAAAGGTACGATCCAAGGATCATCAAAAGAAATAGTGTCTGATGAAATCATATGAATGGTTGCAAAAGAAGGTGATACGTTAGGAGGAGGAAATGAAAACGTTCCTAGTAAACCAGAATCTTTAATCAATCCCACTCCAACATCCTTATAAGGGATAGCAATTTTCCCGACATGTTGGATACTCTCAGAAGAGGTTGGGCCAGATGAAAAATAATTTGACTAGTTTATTTTAATGATCTTTCCATTATGAGGAAACTTGATAAGCTGTAAGACCGTTGAAACAACAACTGTCATAGCGTAAGACCAACTGTGACCCAAAAGAAGGTTGTAATCTAGAGGGGAATCAACCACTTCCGCATCTAGATTAATAGTTTTGCCTTCCACCCCTATAGGTAAATCCTACAAAATGCCAAAAGGATGAAACCCTCGGCCATCAAAAGCCTTTAAAATCGTTGAGGATTGATTGAGTGTAGGAGAACCAAGCGATCTCCAACACTGAATCGACATAATACACGTAGAAGCTCCCTCATTAATCACAGTCCGAAAGCAAGGTTTGTTTTTTACTAACACTGGGATCTGGAAAGCCATTTGATGAGGTAGATGAGGTGTACTATTTTCTAAATTGAAGATTATAAGATTGGAATCCTGAATATCAACAACTCCTATAGCAAACAAATCAATTTATGATGTGTTGGATATGATTGCAGCACCTCCAAAGACAACATTACTGAAGGGGATATAGCTAAATATTCAAAAATGTTATAGTTCTGAGAAGCTCTCGCATGTGGATTGAAAGCTGACTTCCGAAGTATACCTTTAGCAGGCAGTTTGATTACTAAGTCTGGATTAGGTTTCTCGATCTGTAGCGGATCGGAACTAGAAGGAGTTGAAGTTGATGGGTTTGAATTAGAAGATTTTGCTTCCTTACCACCAACAGGATTCTTACTTCCATAATCTTGTGATCGCATCGCAATCCTGACATGGGAAATCATCATAATTGGTTCTTCTGAGGCATTTGAGGAAGAACCTATCATCTTACTATCTTGACTAGGAAAATGATCCTTCAAGATAGCAGGTGTTTGAGAACCTTTGATGATTTTCAAAACCTCAGCTCGATGTGGACAATCTCTTGTAAAGTGCTCCTCATCATAGATGAGACAAGGATAGTGAGGTTTACATTTCTCATCAGTAGATTCAGTTTTTTCTGGTTTCTCTTTTGCATTTTGTTTATTTTTCTTCTTCCCCTTCTTTTTACCGCCAGATTTTGATTTGGCCATAGAAGATTCTACGACATGAATATCGACAGGAACTTCAACGGAAGCTTCTCCTGTCAGGGAATCTGGTAAAGTTATAATAGGAGAATAATTCTTTGCAGATTTCTTCTTACTCTTGGTGTTAACTGAACCAATCATACCATCAACGGCATGAGACCCTAAAGGAGTTGCAGTTATTTGATTTTGTTTGGGAAGATCAGGGATTTTTTCGTGTAAAGTACCCGAATGCGTATAAACAAGGTGAAGGTATTGAGCCCGAGAAATTACTTGCTCTTCAGTAGCTACTCCTGCCTTAGCTACATCCTCAGTGATTTGAGGTAATAATGATTTAACAAACCATTCTGCCAAAATTTGATCTGGGATAAAAACTTTCACTAAACGTCATTGACGTTGCCATTCATGAATATGGTCTGAAATATATGTAGACGTTGACTGTTTTAATGAAGTTAATAATTTCGTGCTATTCTCATATCTGACAGGCAACTGAAAATGAGTTAAGAATGAGGTAGCTAGCTGACTAAAATTATAAAAAGAGCTTCGTGGCAACTCAATGTACCACTTAGCCGCGAGACCAATTAGAGTGCGTTGAAAAAGCCGTAAGCAAATTGAATCATCTATAATGGAATTTGATGCACACTAGAGGTGATAAGTCATCACATGATTTGATGGATCCTCTCCTGGCTTACCCTCAAACTTTGGAGTATCACTGAGCAACTTATTAGACATTGGCGGCCTGTACGAAAGATAATAAATTGGATCGTTCGTAAGGCACGACAAGTCAGGTAAATCCAAAGTTGCAATGAACGGTAACTGACGGTTAGGGTCTCAAAAACCTTGTGTCACAAGACCGGCTCCAGGAGGAGGATATCCAAGATAACCTGGAATTGGATTTTAATTAGGAATATTAGATCCTCTCGGAAAACTAGGATTAACTGGACCAAGTTGGGGTTGTTGAGGTTGAGGTTGTTGATATGTATACCCAGGGTACGGTTGATACTGATAAACTGAGCTTTGCACAACAAGACCATATTGATATTGTCCCTGGTACGGTTAATAAGTGAATTTTGGTTGACTTGTGACAACTGTAGTTGGACGAGGTTGTCCTAAAGGCATCTGAACCGAAGTCTAAATTCTAGGTCCAGACTGGGGTAAAGAGGTCTGAGGAGTTGATATAGGAACAGTAGAAACCAGAGTTGTCGATACTCCAAAAGTAGGTGGGGTAGATTGAACAAAAGGTGCAATAGTTGCAGTAGTCATTTGAGGCAGAGTTCAAGGTGAACTAGGCCCAAGCTAATGAACTACACCAGGTGCAAAAGATTGAATAATAGGCTAGACGGGTTGCTAGGTTGAACCAGAAACCAAAGGTTGTCCAGGTTGAGATGACAACTGCACATTGGGTTGCAAAGTCTACTGAGTTGGAGATGGATCCCACACCATATTCATTCTGGGGTAAGGACACATAACAGGTTGAGCATATGAAGGACCATAACCAGGTTGAGTGTAGGACTGATAATTGAAAGGTACATTTCCAGCTCCTTGAACAAATGGTTGACCAGAAGGTGGTTGGAAACCTTGGGATGGGTACTGACCTTGAGGTTGATAATCTTGAGGCATGTACTGAAACTGGGGTTGACCTTGAGGTATATATTAATACTGGGGTTGACCTTGAGGAATATATTGAGTCTACGGTTGACCTTGAGGCATGTACTGTCCTTGAGGTATGCATTGTCCTTGAGGTTGCCCCCTAGGCGGTATTTGAATACCTTGAGGTTGCCCCCCAGGCAGTATTTGACTGCCTTGAGGTTGCCCTCAAGGTAGTATCTGACTACCTTGAGGTTGCCCCCCAGGTGGTATTTGACTACCTTGAGGTTGTGGATTTAGAATAGCACCAGACATCATAAGAATTTTTTCTACGCTAAACGGTGGAGTTCCATTATTACCAGTTAATACCCCATGTTCGATGGGTTGAAGAGACGCTCCTGAAAAAGTACCAGAAACTGATTGATACCCAGAAGGAATAGAAGGACCGCCATATAAAAATGTTTCCATATTTTGGGAAAACATAGATGACCGGTTTGACATATTCGAAGGAGGATAATAACCCCTAGGTGTAGGATGAAAAGGAATACAAGGTGGTGGAGCAGCAAGACCCGGATTTTCTAAAAAGTTCATCAATGATACGTACCAAGCGTCACTTCGAAAAGGACTGTAGAAGACAGATTCACGCTTCATAAGTTCTAAAGTTGGTTGATTTTCAGGGAGATATATATCTTCGTCCGGACTAACAAGTTCTTCAATAGAAATGAGTCTAGAAGGAAGATTTTGGGTAATGACACTTCCTAACCTGGGTGAACCAGGACCACTAGAAACTGGAGAAGAAAATCCTGAGGATGGAGTAGCAGCAGGTTCAGTTTCAGGTTCAAAAATTTCAGGTTCCTCGACTAATTCACTAGTAGAAGAAAAACTACCAGTAACTTCAGAAAATGAAATTGGTTCAGAAATATACTCTATTGCTGGAACTTGATAATCAGGGTGAATAATTAAAGATGATTCTCTGGCCTTTGGTGACCCAACTCTACTTTCACTACGTGTGACAAGAGCTCTTATCCCTTCACGCTGACTTGGTGTATATTTAGGAGGTTGCCCCCGAAGTCTACGGGATTGTCTTAGTAATTCAGCCACGATTAATTAATTAATTACTTCACTCGAAAACAAAGAAAATCTTAATAAAACCACCTAAAGTCTCTAAAGAACCAAACAATTGAATCACACACCTAACAATCTAAGAGGTCAAACCACACACAAACAGTAACTTTCCGTACCGAAAATACTAGTTGGTGATGAAATCCAAGATCGCAAAATTCAATACAAAAATGGTGGCTGGAACAGTTACCCCGACAACCTGCTTAATGAAACAAACTGGCACAAGTTTCTTCACAAAACCATCTCATGTGAAGATAAACCCCCAGAGAGTCCAAGTGAGTCTAGTTGATGTCTACTCCAGGTACAGTGAGACCCATCCTTTACCGCCACCTTAGGAAAGAATCTTAAGGTTATGGTCACTATGGTTACCAACAGTAACAAATACAACGGGGGGAATAGTCTACGATCCGATATACACGCAAGGGAAGAGTAGCAAAGCTCAATCCCCTTGAAGGCTTCTTGATATGATTAATCCGAGATTTACCAACAAGTGACCCCAGGCTCCTCGACAATGGTTAATCCGAGGTTTACAATTTTTAATACGCGCAAATCTTTTATCTTTCCCAATGAGACAAACTTGATTGTCTCAAAGGTTCGGACATGATCTCATGATTGACTCCTTTAAGAGGAGCTTCCCAGATTATATGAATTACAATTGGATTTATTTCCTACCGCAAGATACAACTACTTATTTGTTTTAACTATCTTGGAGAGTTAATTACTCCCTACTCCAAGATACTAGCTTAAGGTATGTTGGTGATAAGAGCCCTAGAAATAAAAGATTGCTAGGTGAATTTTAATTAAGTGTTATTTTTATTGGTTGTTTCTTAAGTCAAAAAGTATGGAGATGAAACTTTGTGGTGTGAAGACTCGACTCCAAAGAAACTAAAAAAATAATGCACCTAAGATAATAAACAATTCTTTTTCCTTTCAATGAATCTTTAGCTAAAGGAAGAGTTGAGAATGCAATTTCTTAACAAACAAAACTTTCCTTCAACATATAAATGAAAAGAATTTTTTTTGTCTTTTTCAATACACTCAGAACGAAGCTACTAATTATGCTCATAAAATAAACCCCTTTTCTTTTCAACACTGAAAACTATAGAAAACAATTTTTTCAAAAGAGAAACTAAAATTTCTAGAAAACACACTCAAAACTATGAAAAATCTAATCTTGAGATCTAACTTCTAAAAACTAATCAAAATAAAAGCATCAAATGTTTTTGAGGATGTTTTTACTTAGTTATTCAGCAAACTAAGGATTAATTCGTTCAGAAAAACAAATCAATCAAAAACACCCAACTATGTTTTCTTTAATAAAAATAAAATTCACAACTTATGACCAAGTTCGTTCAAAGATTTGCAAAGAGAAATGAAATCTATTTCTCACCAAAGGAAGGTCTCACAAACTAGCTAGACTTATAAAGAAGACAAAAGATTCCAGGGTGATCTAAGGTTTCTTAGGCTTCTAAGCTTTAAGTCACTACAAAGACCAAGTGAAGACCAATCCAAGCATGCAAAAACTTCTAGAAATTCATCCAAAACAAAACACCAATGGAACTTACTCACGAGACTTTTGACAAGATATATGCAGATCTGGGTAGAGACTAAAAGTAATAAAAAGAACCTAAACTAAATTGGAGGAAAAGATTGCAAGGTTTTCAAAACTTTTGACAGGGTCCGCAGGCCTCTAGTAAAACCAGGTGCGGCACCGCTCTGTATAGCAAAGCAATAGTGCGGAGAGGTCCGCACTGTAATACAAATAGAACGTGCGGTCCTCGAAATAATTTCTAAAAAACAAAAAAACAAATCCAGCATCTAAAAACTACCCAATCCCACACACATCAAGCAAAAACCAGAAACCAAAAATCAAGTTTCTCAAGTCAAAGACAAAGGAAAATTTAAACAATCAAATCCCATCCCCAGTGGAGTCACCAATTTGTTGGCTAGATAAATCGTTCTTGCGGATAGGATTGATCTCCCTAGTATCAACTTATATCTAGCAACAAGCATGACAAGCAAATCTACTTTTCTCTAAACATATTGCGATTCATTAATAAAAACTAAGAGGTGTTTTAGACCCTACCTTAAGTCCAATGCTAGTTTGTGGTAGCCATGCTCCAACACCTTCAAGAGTTTCCTCTTAATAACCTGCAATCACAAACAAGCACACATCAATGAACACCTGCATAGATAGTATAATAGATCATGTTCATCATAGTGATCAAGGAATCTATGAAATAAACCATAAGACACAGTTTATTGAGAAAAATAAACTTGATTGTATTAACTTTGAAAAGGAAGAACTTTACAACCTTGGTGCGTTGATGTTGTACAGGCTCTTCACAGGGTCCAAACAGGAATCTTCTCTACTTTGGCAAGCTCACTCTCCTCCAAATGAGATCAAAAGGTATGTAATCTCTCCTCTCAAAAGCTCAATTAGGAAGACTAAGTTCTAGCAACATTTACCCTAAAAAATATTCAGCTTTCAACCTCCCAAGTAGCCAGCGCAATGCTTCATTTTATAATGCAAGGGAAGGAGGTTACAGGTCCACCATTGAAGGGATAGAGTCCTCCTTCAAGGGGATAAGCTCCTCACATCAAGGGGTTAGCTCCTTAAGGAATGGGATGCATGAACCCTCAAGGAGCGAACTTGCCAGCTCAAGATTCCCTCTAGAAGCTTCCAGAAATGACTCAAAGTGAGTTTTTAGGAATGTATTTGCGCCTTTTTAACTTTTATAGGGGTTCACACCCATAACACAGAGACAGAGCGGTCAGGTGCGCAGGGGACATGACCAATGGGTGCGGAACCGCAGGTAATGTTAAGTGAAAGTGTGAAGTGAGAGTTTTAGAGATTTTTAAGGAATTTCTCTTATTTTCAAAGCTTGATATGAAGAACTGAGGTTTAAGACTTGCAAAGGAGGTAAGTATGAGCGGTGATAGACTCATATTGATTGTAGAATGTCAAAGTGACAATTTTTGTGCAACAAAAACTAGTCAGACTAATCAAGAAGACAAAAAGACACCAGGGTAATCTAAGGTTTCTCAGGCTTCTGATCTTTGAGTCACTACATAGACCAAGTTAAAACCACTCCAGGCATGCAAGACTTTTAGAAAATCATCAAAAACAAAAATGCAAATGGAACTCACTCATAATAGATTTTTGACAGAACACATGTAGATCTGGGTAGACACTAAAAGGCGTAAATAAAACCTAAACTTAACTGGAATAAAAAATTTTAGGCTTTTCAAAAAAAAATTACAGGGTCTGCAAGCTTCCAGAAGAACCAGATGCGGTACCGCTCTGTGTACTAAAGGAAAAGTGCGGAGACGCCCGCACTGTCTGTAAACGGAAAGTGCGGTCCTTTGAAAACTTCGAAAAAAACAAAAAACAATCAAGATTCTAAAAACTACCCAATCCCACACACATCAAGCAAAAACCAGAAATGAGAACAAGTTTCTCAAGTCAAAGACAAAGGAAAACCAAAAACCAAATTCATTCCCTAAAGGAGTCGCTAATTTGTTGGTCGAATAAATCGATCTTGCAGACAAGGCTGATCTCACTAGTATCAAAAGATATCTAGCAACAAGCAGACAAGAAAATCTATCTTTCTCTAAACATATGCGATTCATTAATAAAAAAATATAGAGGTGTTTAGACCCTACCTTAATTCCAACGTTAGTTTGTAGCAGCCATCCTTCAACCATTCGAAAGAGTTTCCTTTTGAGAACCTGCAATCACAAACAAGCAAACATCAACTAACACCTACATAGCTAATACCATAAATCATGTTCATTATGGTGATCAAGGAATCCATAAAATAAACCATAAAACATAGCTTATTGAGAAAAACAAACTTATTTGTATTAACTTTGAAGTAGAAGAAACTTACAACCTTTTCAGCCTTGATGTTGAACAAGCTCTTCCTAGGGTCTGAAACAGGAATCTCCTTTACTTTGACAAGCCTTACACTGGATCGTCTTGCACACTGATCTTGAGAAGATGACCTTGAGTAGTGTTAGAGGGATGAAGATTGCAACCTTTATGGAAGAGGATTATGATGAGATTATGAAGATTATGATGAGGATTATGAAGATTGCAACCTTGTCAGAGCCTGTGACTATCATGGTGACTCCTTTCAACTTACCCAACAACAATGCCAACTCCAGAGACATTCTGAAGAACTGGGTAAAGGAGCTAGCTAGATTCAGGATGACACCCAACTAAATCTACCAGACGAAGATACTGTAGAAGGCGTATCAATACCTAGTCATATTTTCATGTAGACTGTATGGCCAAGAAAGCACAGAAACCTTTCTAGAAAGTCGGTTATCGCATTGGACCAACTAGCCAGAGAAGGAAAACCATGTAACCAATCTGACATGTTGGCTCATCAGCTGAAGGAATAGTTAACAAGGGCTTGACAGTCGCCCAAAGGTATGCAAGAGGAAATCTACATGTCTGCCTACATCTTGGATGTAATCTATACCCAATAGAAGTTCCGGGCTTGAAGTGGGCATGGTCACTAGTGGAGATTGTTGTGAACACGTATTGTAAGTTGTTGTCTGAATGCAGCTACAGAGGAGTTATCACATGGCTGTTTGATCATTTTGTTACCCCAGTTTACAAGATAATATTCGAACAAGATCCAGCCTACATGTCGAACGCAACAATGGAGGCACTGATGGACATAGTTGATCTGAATGCCTCACCGTTCGACACCTTCATACGTTTGTACATTGCAAAGAAGCCTTCTCATGTTGTACTGAATGTTTTCCTTGGACATAATCGTCATAAAGGAAGTAGCATATCACATCTCGATAGGATTGACAGCTAGGCTGCAGCAGAAGAAGAAGGCACCTTGGCCTGCTCTTCAGTTGTGCATTGGGTTATACGAGATCCGAAGTTTCAAGCATGTGGATGTCGAAGTAGAGCAAATGAAGAAGCATGCATTGAACCTTCAAAGTTACAATCTGTATGACCCTTATTTCCTTGTGAAAGATCACTGCAAGAGAGTACAATTCAACTGGATCCACAAGGCATGTCATTGGGCAAAGGAGGATCGATGGAGATATTGCTACAACTCCTCTAGACTTAATGAACTGGTCGACTTTTCTGTGGAATAGTTATCGGAGAAACATCTCGAAGAGAACCAGAGGTAGCAACAACAATAGAGGAAAACATACCAATGCATGACAAGGGCAAGAGGAAGATTGTTGATCACATGGAGGAAGAGAAAAGCTACAATTTTCGAGCAGATCCACTTGTGGAGAAATCAGCTATGGCTATAGAGGCAAAGAGGCAATAGCATGACAAATGAATTGTCAAAGGCAGAGGGAGAAATGAAGGATGGAAGAAACAGATAAGGAGTTGCATGAGTTGAAGGAGAAACCTCAGAAGGAATAAGAGTTGCACAAACAGGAGAGGGAAGGGCAGCAACAACAGGTATAGCGGGGGGCACAACATGTGTATATGGATGAAACAACACCTATACAGGTAGTGGACTCATCAGAACATCTGACATCAGGTGAATAGGGTGAACCATTGTAGGAGTAGGACTTCGCTCAGGAGATAGAGCAATTGCTTGAACAGATGGATATGGACATGGAGCACCAGGAGCTAGAGCAGGACATCGACCCCATGCCTCACCACCAAGAGGTTGACCCACCAGCTTCACCAAATCCTAAAGATGAGAAAATCCCAAGTGACCAAGGAGACACTAAGATCATTGGAGATCATTCGAAAGGAGGGATGCACAACATCTCTTTCGACGAGTCTCAACATAGAGTTGTGCAATCTTGCAGTGTCAATTCCAGAAGATCATACATATCCCATGTAGTATGAGGAACAAGTGATTGTGTCGGACGTGCACAAACATCCAGTAGCCTTGGCCAATGCCACTAGAGCATATGCCGAAGCCATTAGCTCAAGTGTTCGCTTTCTGATAGCTGAGAATGAGTGAATGGCTAAGGAGCTATAGATGACCAAGCAAGGAGGAGAGTTGCTTACAATATCCTTTCGAGTGGAATTGAAGAAGGTAATACTAGATAAAGTATTGTTCCTTGACACAGTTATGCTGACATTGTATTCCAAGTTTCATACCGTGCATAAGGCAGTCGTCCATCTCAACCGATGGCAACAATGATGTGCTAGGAGAGCACGAATCTTGGTGAACGTGCATGCTGTTGTTGATTACATGAAAACATGGATGATGAGATACAAGGGAGCCCTGCTTCACTTGCCTAATATGACAAAGCCAATAGAGGTTGAGCTGAATGTACGTATCTAGAGTCAAATGTGGAATTATGAAGAGCTCCCGCAACTCATCACTAGTATACAAGCTTCCCATCCAAGTGTATTCAAGAGTATTGATGTTGTGGTGTGTGCACATGCGATCCCATGTATTGGGACTCTCACCCAGGTGAAGACAATGGCACAAGTCCGACTAGAGCTTAACTCATACTTTGACGAGTTGATGCGCATTGCCACCAACCTAGACTTGCCCATTAGTGCAGACACCATGCACAAGTATGTTGCTAGTACGGCTGCATTGAAGACAATGATGCACATTCTTTCAGACGAGTTGGACAGAGGAGCCTGAGTAGTGTACCCAGATGTTATGGAGGCAAGAGTCAGGTTCCAAAAAGATGTCACCTTGGAGCAAAAGGACACCATCGTAGAATACCGATCTTAGCATCAGTATGCTACTTTCAACCACAATGAAGATGTCGAAGAGTTGGTCTTCTAACAATTTCAAAGAGTTGGTCTTCCAACAATTGTCTGAGTCATAGTGATGTCTAGTATGGCTTGTTCAACCCATTTTGTCTCACATGGGTACATGTACATTTTAATGTAATGTCTTGTCAAGTGTAAGTCAAGTGTCGATAGTTGGATGTAACAGTCACAGAGTAGATGAAGATTCATGAGGGTAGGTGAATTGTCACAAAGGGGAATGTCAAGGGTCACCCCACCCTTTTGTATAAATAGTCCCTCATAACTCATTATATAGGATTTTGGTCAGCCAAGCTTCTGATAGGACTATCTTAGAGAATGCTTGGATAATATTATAATGAGCCTTGGCTTCTCCACTGTGTTGAGCTAGTACATCTCTTTGGAAGAGTAGGTGGTTGTGGTTGTAACATTTCCCTCTCAGAACTAGTGGTTGGACATGGATGTATTGTATGACTGGAACTTACACTTATTAATATAACAAGAGTCAACACATTTCATATATATGTTGTATTGTATTTCAACGATTTGTTTACTCTAAATGATATATGTATTTTTTTGCTTACACATGCATGTATAATTGTCTATGTATGTATGTATGAATCTATCTGAAATGTGTTTTTGGTTTAGCCATCACTCTGGATTGTTAACTAACTTTCCTTCCATGTTGTGATGCATCTTTTCTTGTGTGTTCCCTTCTTAACTACGTGCTATCATAGGTTTCCAAGGGGCGCACTCATCTCAACGCTCGTGTTTTAAAACCTCTCAGGCAACTTCCTTGGCTCACTACATATGTCACACCCTTGCTGCCAACAAATTTATCTTACTTGCCTCTGTGCGAAATAGTGGTCAAGGCATTACCATACGCCCCACTGCTAGGACTCCTACCCTAAATGGTCTCAGGACTAATTGGGACCTCTTACTAGGGAGATCCCCTGACATGTTGACGCGTCCAGCACCATCAACATTTTTGACGCTAGAAGGAGGGTCAAATGACAAGTTGTGTCCTCTCATCATGTTTTGAACCTTTTCATATCTATCATGGATTCTTGCACTCTTCTCCCCCCATGATGTTTTTCGAATCAAGAATCTGCTACCATCACGATGAAGTTTTTCAATCTCTTCTCCAGATACACATATTATGGTGAAGGAAAAGTGGCCTAGCCTGAGTTCTTACATGACTTTATTTCCATGCTTCATGATGAAGATGTATGTTCTAATGAACATGCCAGCTTGCTGCTTGCATACACACTTCGCGAATCTCCACATCAGTGGTCGTGCAGCCTACCAGTTGACAACATGCACTCATTTGAGCACTTATGTGATCTCATTGAAGACACTTTCTATCATTTTGATCTAGAACATCTTGACGAAACACTATTACAACAACAGAAGGCTTCGCATGAATCACCTATGGATTTTTGGCAGTGCTTCTATGATTTGTAGTTTTAAGCTCCAAAGAGCCAAATAAATTTTTTCTATCTTTGGGACTAATTCAAGTATTGCGTTAAGAAATCTGCTCATCCCAAGAAGAAGTTTGAAATCAAGCCTCGCTCAGTATTCTTCAGTGATGGAGCTACGCAATCATAGGTAGATACAGACACTATCACAAGTGATTGTCTGCCGTCCTCTCATCTAATAGCTCCGCCACTACAGAGTGATGTGGGAGATTATGCTTACACATCTAGTCAACTGTCACATCCTCCCAACGTCATTTTGCTTAATTTTCACAGAGATTTGGTTGGGATTCCATCGAGTTGTCATATGAATTTTTTTCCACAACCTTCATCTTCAAACTTGGCTAATCCTCCTGATGATACTATCTTGTGTTATTCCATTCTAGACTATACACTTGTTGTGAATGAGGAACAAGCCACTGATGGAGTTGGTGCTGCACAAACAACATGCATTATCATTCATGAAGAATACGACTTGGAGCTTGAGAATCAACACTCGACGAAGGATAACTTGCTTCCGAGCCTCCTTCGTTCTTCGCTGACATCTTTGGTGAGCCTGCCATCCATGATTTCACAAGTGTATCTTCATCTACGGATGCACCCATTCTTGATCACTTGCAGGACACACCAGATGTTAGTCCATCATCCGACAAAGGAGAGGATGAGTTATTCATTGAAAATCCACTTGATCTTCCATCTGCCTTTTGTAGAAACACAGAGGGTGAATTTGTTCACTTCTCATCTACCCCTCTATTTGACTCATCAGGTCATGAGAATGTTGATGAAATCATTGATTTTTCTGATCATGGCCGTAGTGATCCATTTACTCCCAAACTTGATCACAGTCATGATTCTATCACAGTTGATTTTTTGACGACACTGTTTTATGATGATCTATTTGACGATGAAGTTGAAACACCCAAGTCTATCAAGGCACTTCAGC
Organism: Pinus taeda; assembly: GCA_000404065.3. Taxonomy (NCBI): domain Eukaryota; kingdom Viridiplantae; phylum Streptophyta; class Pinopsida; order Pinales; family Pinaceae; genus Pinus; species Pinus taeda. Next base: position 30,970 of record APFE030898774.1, read on the forward strand.
CCGAGTTGATGCTTATGTTAAGCCCTTGCTCTCTTAGGGTTAGTTTCACTTCTGATCAGGAAATTTTTCAATCACCCAAGGTTCCTCATCACTCATATGTATGCATTGAAGATCAATCTCACACACAGATCATGCTTCCTCCACTCAAACTGCACGATCCCATCACCCATGCATTGGACGAATCTTACATTGCAAGAACACATCCATTGACTTAAGTTTTTTTTGTTTGTTTCGTTTTCCTACATGTCACAGTCAAGAGTGTGCATATGCTTCAAAACTGTACGCAGTGTCGCACAACACCATGATAAGTCCATAGACTGCTTGTCATGCACTTGCACTCACTTATGTCCTATGGGCACTTTGAAACATGAAATGTGTTTGTCTTCATTATTATATCTTTCTTGCTTGCTGGTCGGCACAACTGGGTTGCTCATGGACCAAGCCTTCACGAACATGGGTCAACCAATGCGCGGATGGCTGCATTGGAAATATCACTTCACATGATCAGGCCCATGCACCATTAGCTTAGGAGTAGGAGTAGTGTTTTCTTTTAGTTTGTTTTCTTCAATGCTTGTTTGCTTGCTTCGCTTGTTTGTTTGTTTGCTTGCTTGTTTTCTTACTTTGCTTTCGCATTTGTTTCTGCTTCTTCTTTGATTTGTTGTTATTTTCTTGTTTTGTTCGTAGGTTAGTTTCGCATGAAATCATGTATGGATCTTGAAACAAGCTAGGTAAAGTACAAGATGCATTATGCAGCTATCACTACTTGGTTATTTGCCATCGTCCCTCTATATGAAGAAATTGTTACTTCTAGTCCATGATACATCGAAGGAAAATACGTACTCTTCGAAGTGAACCTTGGTGAAAACACAATGCTTGTGTGTTGACTAGTGTCACCTACTCTAGTTAGTTGTTTTTAGGTTAACCCTTGTCAGCTTAGTTGAGTAGAGTAAGGTAAGGGGGAAAACCTTAACAAGCACTTCAGAGGTATATAATAAACTACTTCTCTGAAGGAGCAACCTCTTCTCCTCTCAATAAGTTGGGATCCCTCTTCAGCCTATGAAATGAATAAGTGTTATGCATAGTTATGAAAAATGAAAAATGACAAAAAAAGTGAAAAGTGAAAATTTTCAAAAATGAAGAATGAATAATGAAAAAGAAGAGAAAGGCTCCCTGTGCAGAGAGGTGATGCAAGTAACTCTGTCGGGTTACTGACCAGGCTCGCTAGCAGTGGAGCCATGCTTGTGTTCCTATGTGACTCTGCTGGGGTACTGTCCAGGCATGCTGGCGGCGGAGAAACACTAGAGATGAAACTAAGACTCTGACGACTATACTGCTTTTGCACCAATATACCCCTCAACCCCAATCAAAACAACTTTGTTTCCTTGGCTTGGAATGTGTGTAAATTGACTGAGAGCTTGGCAGATGCTACATCTTACAATTGAGCTAGTGTAGAAGCCAAGATGAGTTGAGAACTAAACAATACTTCCAGAGGTGTTAGACTTTCTTTTCACGAATAAGGTCCATTCAGAGAGTTGGAGTTCTACCAGTGTGTCGCAAAGTGTTGTAATGGCTATACCCACCCTCCAATTTTTTTCCTTATTTTTTTTTTGGAGCCTCCATACCAACCTTTCACAACACCATGTCTCGCTTCGTCAAGTACATAAGCTTCAGTAACTTTTCTTGCAGAAAGACAACATGTCCATTAGAGCTTGTTGCACTCCCCTCAAAAGTTGTTCCTAAGAACTTGGTGCAGCTGCAAGCTGAGCAGCTCCCTCAAGAAATTACGCAATTCTAGAGGGAAACCAACCTTCCCTCCAGAAATTATGCAAATATGTCTAGCAGCCTGTTGGGCTCTAGAGTTAAGCAAATCCGCGAGTCAGGCTTCATCTGGAAAATTGCACAATTCCTCCGAGCAGGGTTGTTCAACCCAAGAATTTTGCAATCTTAGGCAACAATGAGCCGCTCTGCCCAGAAATTGCAAAATTCTCGTGGGCAGCAAACCCAGTCCTTTCCAGAAATGAGCATTTTCTCCCACTAGTTGAGAAACCTCTTGCATGTTCATTTGGGTTGACCAGTTCCACCCGGGACCAAGGAAACTTGACTTGCATGCATGGCTTGCTTTTTCCCAAAATAGAAAAATGGAACATGTAAAAAAACATCCCTTGACTCAGGGAGCTATTTTTAGCAGTTGGAGGTTACATGCAAAGATATTTTTAGAATCATTCCTCCAAGTGTCACTTTTTCCTAGATTTGTGGAATCTGTGTCATTAGCTTCAAAATTATTCCTTCGATGCATCAAAGCTCATCCTTTCACATTGATGTTATAGCTCTGACATCCCATAGCACATCCATGACTCTTCGACACATCCGACTCAACTATTCACGAGTAAGTGGTCTCAACTTGTCTTTTTCAACATTTCTGTCACATTTTGTGTTTTTTCTTGTGGGAGAGTTGTTTTCTTTCTTTCTTTGAACACTTGCTGTTGTTTACATGCATACTAGATTGTACTAGCACTGTTTCAGTTCTTTTTCTATCTCACTTTTGTCACATGCATCAAACTGTTTTGTATGAACGGTCACCGATTTAGTGACTCGCTTCACCCATATGCATGTTATTCTACTTTTTGAATATTTCATCCATTGTTTTCATGTACGATCAATCACTTCTCCTTACGTTTAGTATCACTATGAAATCAATTTCACATTTGCTTTCAGTTGCCCGTTGGCGAGTCTGGGTAGCCTTGCCCCAGACTCTGCCTCACTAAGATAGCATTGCGCAATCCAGAGAAGGAAGGCTCTGTCTTACTCTCCATAAATGCACATTTTTACCCAGTTATTATCCTCTGGGCTTTCATTGCACATTTCTGAGGGATAGTGACTGCTGGCCCAGAACATTGCGCAGTGTAATCACTAAGCTTGTAGTCATTGCCAGCTGGAATTGCAGATTGTGCAATTCCAGCAGTCAAACTTCAGCCTGGATTGTGCATTATGCAAATCTAGCAGCTGGTCAGCCTCCCCAAACAACCCAGACTGCTTTTTGCACAAGCCTGGCAGCCAGTCTCCTAGCCTCCCAAAAGAAATTATGTAATCCTTGCCTATCAATCCCCAGGTGTGTGTTATTTCATTCCTTAGTTTTCTTTGGTTTTCGCTAACAATTTTCTTGCCATGCATGTCAATTTATCTCTATATATTTTAGGTGTTCATCTGCCTCTTAGCAGTACATGTTCAATGGACTCCAAGAGAGTAGGATCAAAGGACACCGACAGAAGTGCAACTGAAGCAGCAGTTGAGTGAGTGTCCTTAAGTCTATCGATCTATGAAGATAACAAGCTGATTTTAGACAAGGAAATAAAACTAAAATGGAAAGAGGTCAATAATGCATTTGTAGGAACTTTTGGGGAGGACCTCGAAGAACACTAGGTATATGTGAACATCCACAAGTTTGGCTTGTACCAGATTGCATGTAGATATCCCATGTTCCAAAGCGTAGAAATGATGCACTGGAATGTCTCACAGACTGATCCCGAGATGATTGTTATCCAGGAATAGTGTCCACTCAGATGCTACTATTCCCACTAAGATGGGTGGCTATCTTAGAAACAAACAATCAAAGTCTACTATTGTTTCCTTTTATGAAAA
>APFE030898774.1:35693-64722 GCA_000404065.3 Pinus taeda
CCTTAATGAATCCCACATCAACGACACGGAATGAAGCAAATGATTTTGGAGGTGAAAAACAAACTGACGATACAGGGTTCAGGGTGGCGGTCATGAAGGAATGAAGCATGAATGTATTGCAGTGGGTGAGACACAGGTGAATTGTCTGAATGACTTCTCTTGAACATATTGGTGACACTGACAATGGATTGGTAGCATTAACCCCAAATATGGATGGCGTGACAGACCAATGGTGAAGACCAGTGAACATAACAACCGAACCCGTCATGGATGCGGAAGGAAAGTGTCATGTTCAAGAGAAACTTGCTACCAATAAAGTTTCTTCGAGTTTTCTTCCCAATTTTCCCCAGTCATCGCTGACCAGTACCTCTTTATTTTTGTCAAGCTTGAGGAGGATAACATATGCTTGTTCTATAATCCGCCCTTCGGGCGAACCTGTCGCTATATTTTAGCGAGCCTAGCGACAGTGAAAATCGTTCTCATCTATTTGGATGAGTTTGTCACTATTCAGTTTTAACGAGTTTAACGACAAAGATAACTCGGTCTCTTTCAATTTTAGAGAGTCTGAAAGAAACAGAAAGAAGACTCTGAAGATTAGTTTTCATTGTATAATCCCTTAAGTTTGTAAAAGCGTAAAATAATACAAAATGGATGAATTTTTGATAGTTTTAACGAGTCGAACAAGACAGGCGCTTGATCGTTTTGTGTAATAATCCCTCAGGTCCAAAAAGATTAAAATCTAGAGGACATATAGCACTTTCGATGCCTTTTAACGAGCCAGAGAGGCCAATCGCTCGACAATATTTTCATATTTTATGAGTTAGGTGAAAAGAGCTCAAAGAAGACTCATTTTCGAGGAAGGAGTGATGGTTTCGGGTAGTAGCTAATTCCAGGCAAGATTTGGAATTTTCCAATCACGACAGTGTCACAAGGATGGCTAGCAGAATCACTCTTTGCAGATGTTCCTCGAAGGGGTAAACAATCATATGGGGGTGAATGATCGGCTAAAAACATAGTGGAGGTGATGGCGAGAACACGACCAAGGCTCAAAAGATGGTGATAAGGCATTCACAATGGTTATTTACCGGTTCATTTTTTAATGAGCTTAAACGCTGGGGGAAACATTTACTCATGACTTATGTTTATTTTTTAATGAGCTTGAACTCTGCGACAACATTGCTCGCCAGTCGTATGATAAGAATGTCTCATTCAAGATGCCATTTTTTATGGGGCTTGCACCTTTTGAAGCTTTGCCTCGGAGCCTCTTGCATGCACGCTAGGAACGACCAACTACGCCTCTCTACTTAACTACTAATATCACCACCAAGGTTAGTTAGGAAAATGATTCCTTTACTTTGCTGGTGCCTAGGTGGCCCCTGCAAAGATGAATGGTTTCGGCCACTCACCCGACCTAGGTGGTTGAAGTCAGAAGAATCATAGAGCTAACATTAGCTGGTCGTTTCTCGCTTGCTTACAAAAGGTTTGCATGCCCCCAAGTATAGCGAAAAATTTCCAGGTTACCAAGAAAGTTCTATAAGCGTAGCAGATAAAATGCTTCGTCGGTGATGTCTATCGAAACAGACAAAGGTGAATGGCGCAGATGCATTCCACTCACATAACTTTAACGAAGGTCTCTTATTCCATCCTGTTCCCATTTTCTTGTAAGGACGGGTTCACTAGACTAGTCCTATATCCCTTGCGGAAATCCACTCTATACCTAGGGTTTTCCTACCAAAACAGACAAGGGTGCATGCCCCCTGGGTTTCAGTCACATCTTCCTAAATCACTCGTGCTCATCAGGTGGACAAACTGGAGACCGATGAGACATTTCTTGTGTGAAAAGACCATTTAGGGAAGGCATTTAACTATTTGCGATCTGTGAACCGGGGAATGACATTTGGTCTATGAGCTTGACCATTCTGCCTTTGTGCGGAAAACACATTACTCTAAAGAGTGAGGAGACGATGGCTCCCATGCAATAAATATAGTCGCGTCCAAGGAATATATTATAATGTAAAGGTCCTTGAACTACCATAACGTTCATGTGAACAATTTTCCTTCTCAAAGTAATGGGAACATTTGGAAGGATCCCTAAAGGGCGACTGGTTCCCTTGTTGAAGCCTGTTAGATTTCTCATTTCAGGCAAAAGTGATGGCGAACCAAGCGCTTTCCAAGAAATTGAGGAAAGGATACTTACAAAAGCTCCTTCATCAAGGATGGTACCGACCATGACCATTCTGTAAGCTTGTACAATGATTTTGAATGGTACAGTGGCTGGTAAACGGGGTCTGCCTAGTAGATTCCATTCGAAGGAGACGACTAGGTTGCTTGGTGGTGGGACCAAATAGACGACCGGATATGACTCTGATGAAATTCCTTCCTGTGATAAAGGAACGGGAGGACTGCCCCCAAGCTCATTGGAGTCTGTGTTGATGAAAAGAATTTGAACAGTGTCGTTCTCTTTCTCTTCAGTGACGGTATCATTCGAAGATGAACACTCTGAAGGCAAGACTGGGTCAACTACCATATTGACCCTTGGAATTTCATCTGGTATGGATTCAGAGGGTTCATTTTTTATGATAGATGCTTCAGCTGACAACAATGATGGGCCAGCCAAATTTTTGACCAGTGAAGAACTTGGCAAGAGTTTTTTATATCCAAGAGGAAGTCGTAGCGGTGAAACAGGACGATCATCCAAAAATCTTTTGGCCTCGTCAAGGAAGGGACAATGGTGGACGGTGTGACTGCCTTCACACAACTTACAAGGAAGTTTAGGGTTCCTTCTTTGTCCATGTGCTTCACTTTCACTGGTTGATGGTGAGCATTCAACATGATCGCCAGAGGTTGATGATATTGGATTGTGAAAACGAGGAGACCAATCCCTTAAGATCCGAGGGATGCAGGGACAATCTCGATGATAGTGGTCTCCATTGCAAATGACATAAGGAGATTTAAGTTTTGACTGTGCGGTGTGTGAATTTTTGCTAGACGATACTTGGTTGCTCCTTTTCGATTTTGGTTCCTTTTTATTCTTTTCCTTTTTCTCTTTCTGCTTCTTCTTCTTCTCAATTACTTTATTTTTAGCTTTATTGGCTTTATCAAGCGAAGAGGAAGGAGGAGAGAGAGAATCAGATGAAGTAGAAGGTTGGGAGGAAACTCTAGTGTCGTCTAGTTGTTGATTAGACTGTTCAAGAATTACGAGATTCTGAACGACAGAGGTAGAGAAGAGCCAGACAGGCAAACCAATTGTCAACCCTCGAAGTGACAAAGTGGCCATATGGGATGGACGAAAATCTCCCCAAGAGGAGAAACGACTAGGATTTCCTCCGCGGGGAAATCCTTGGTTGGTAGACTCCATTTTCTCAACCTGAAGATCAACGGGGGAATTTGTGATGTTATTTGGATTTAAAATAATTTTTTAGACGCTTGGACGTAACTTTTTTTTTCAATTTTAAAGAGTCGAGAAAAAACAAAAGATGACTCTAGTAGCCTTCGATTTTTATTGAGCTTGAAGTGACAAGTGCTCAGAGGACCTTTTCCTTTAAGGAGTCTGAAAAGGAGCAAAATGGACTTCTCTGGAGATTGAGGCAAAGAGGATTACCAAACCATTCGCAAAACTGAAAAATACTTTTTATGGTATAGCATTCAATCTTCCCGAATGCTGTGTTCAGTGCATTGCGATCGATAGGGCGGCAGACACGGATTCTTAAGGATAAAGGATGCAACCTATTGTGGTCTCCCAATATATACTCGACGGTACGTGGGAGCACAAGTCCGTACTGGCACTTACCGTCTCAGAGTGGAGGAATCACCCAACCAACACTGAAAGCAACAATTATCAGGCTTTACGATGCCGGAATACATATCTAGCCTAGACCTCTAGATGTTGTGCGTTAAGTTGCAAAGAGTTGTTAGATTCATTGAATTTATTTTAAGTTGATCTTTCTTAACAGTTTTCCTTTTAGGTTCACCACGTGATGTATATATAATTCCTAAACTGTAGTTTAAGATGATAAACAAACGTTTGATCTTCTTTCAGCAATGAAAATCCTAGCTACTAAAGGGAAGAAACTCAAGCATCTTTTCTTCACAGAGCACAGAGCACACACTAAATGCACAGTCCTAAATCAGGCCAAGCAATAAAAATGCAAATGCACATGCATGTATTTGTTTTCAGCTCTCTTAATGTGTGAATGACGTTAAGAAAGTGATGTGCAAAATTGAATTAATTTTAAAGTGATAGTACTCAACAAAATTCTTTTTCAAAACGAAGTGAAAGCAAGAGAGACACTTTGCAATTTTGAAATGGAAATTTCTTTTCGACACTTTAAAACTAATAATTCAAATCCTATGCAACAGTAACTATATAATCGACTATCCAGGACAATGTAATTGCTTTCTAAAACTAAAAATGACAGCTACGACACTTTCATATCCAGAAACGACAGTTCGACGATGCTACTTTTTGCAAAAGAGAACTAAAAATGACACACAATACATAAAAACATTTATAGTTCTTTGCACTAAGGAGGCGGAATAATGCAAGAGAAGGAGGTTTTCACAGAAGTACACTGACGACACACAACAAAACTCTTGAATAAGACTGAAAATAGTGAGAAAAATCCACAGTCGGAGGGTAAATTTAACCCTCCCTGACCATCGCACCTGTTACATAGTGAACTCAGTATGCAACGCACCTACTGCACTCGGGAAGTGCGATGGATACAGGTTTCCTTGAAGGCAAGGTGCGATTGTAGCAGTGTGAGACTTTGAATGGGATTTCACTCACAGTTTGCAATATAGTTCAGGTGTTTAGGCTGAATAAGTAAAGATCAGTGTATGTAAAACACAGGGGTGATCTAAGAGGTTACTAGAGCCACCACTCAGGGCAATTAGATTGCTTGCAGATCTATTGTTTAATTCATAAACAAAACATGGAGATAGACTGAAGCAGCATTGATCTACTTTGCATTTGTATGACAAATGCAGTTCGAAGGCTAGCTGGCTTGACTTCAGGCTCCATCTGTATGTTTATAAAAGAAACAAGGATAGATAGGCTAAAGTAATCTAGTCGCTCCCCAGCGGAGTCGCCATTTTGTTATCCGGGAATAGTGTCCACTCAGATGTTGCAATTCCCACTAAGATGGGTGGCTATCTTAGAAACAAACAATCAAAGTCTACTATTGTTTCCTTTTATGAAAATAGATAAATCGATCTTGCAGTCATGGCTCATCATCCTGAGGAGGGTACAGAGGTTGTCCGATTTCTACCAGAGTATTTTCGTTGGTTGGGAAACCAAATTTTTGTGATTCAGGACTTTCCATATGCTGGAATGGATTATCGTGGTGATCCACCCATGGCTTTTCCACTAGGAGAGCAATGGGATGATATAGGTAAAATTATTTTCAACATTTCCTAAATTTTTAAACTAATTTGTTTTGTTTTTTAAATTGTCCAAAACTGGTAGTAAAAAGTTTTAAATGCAGATGTGGGTCCACGACAACCAGCCGCTCTCCCGCCCTATGAGAGAAGACACCCTGCTGCCGTGGCACCAGCTCCACAGGACCAATCAGCAGAGACCTTGACCAAATTGGAGCATCATCTAGAGCGCTTGGCAGTAGATATCCGAGAGACTAGTATAGATGATATTCCTCTTAGGCTACAACGCTATGTGATTGGGGTCCCAGGACCTTTTAGGAGGTTCCTTTGTAGGGTGGCACGAGCAGTGGTTTCTTATCGTGATCATCATCAGGGATAGGATGATCGCCTTTGTAGACTTCATATGACATTGTATATCTTTTTGTGCTATCATTTTTGCCGAGCATAAGGTGTTTTTCAACCTATGATCGAAGACGATGTATATTTGACACACTTCTATGCTATGATATATCACTATTACTGGGTATCTTGTATAACATGTTTATGGAATGTTTTTTTTTATTTAAATTTACTGTCTTGATTATTAAAAATGTCTGTTTAACATTTGAGAAGCAACTACATCTATTAATGTGTTTAAATATCTTGGAATATGTTGATATTCAATGTAGTCAAATTCACGTTCCAAGAGATGAACTCTAAAAAATAATCTTAATAATACTACATTTTTAATGGCATAAACCCTATTAAGCTGTAATACAACGAGCTCAAAATCTAACCTTACAATCAAACTCTGAATTCCAAATGAGATGGATTCAGATAATAACTCAATCACTGCACTTTACTCTGCAATGTTATTTGTTGTTTGACCAAGGCTGACCCCATGCATAGATACTAACTCATCAGAGGGTAAATAGATAACCCAAGCTGCGGAAGAAATATTCTGTGTACTACGACAAGCACCATCAACAAAACCAATATATGTTTGAGAAGACGTCGACATCTGCAATACCAAGAGTAAAACCAAGATTAGCAGGAATAATGGTAAAACACTCTCTAAACTAAGCACACTTTCTAATCTAAAACACACTAACTAGAAAGAAACTATTCTAACAAGAATCTCCACACCAAACTCTAAGCATAATATCTTTTCAGATAAAGCCTATTTCTAGGTCTACTTAAAGAGATACCATCAAAATCTGCTAATTCATAGGCCGCTTTGGCCAGCTTATGCTTAACAACAAAAGGACCACGCTACATGGGTATGAATTTTCTAGCCCCTAGCTTATCGTTTGCTTGATCGTATAATAAAATTAGGTCTCATTCCGAAAAGTTACGTGGTGTAACATTTCGATCATACTAAGCTGTTATCTGTTTTGCATGAGTCTCGATTGCTAATGTAGCATCACGTCGATTCTCATCTAATTGAGCTAAGTACAACAAACTTTTTTCCTCTTCGAAAGTGGTTGGGAGTGATTATATGGCTATTTGCAATGACGGAATTTCGCATTCAATGGGTAACACTGCTTCCAACCCATAAACAAGATGAAAAGGACTGAAACCCGTTGATGTTTTGACTAAGGTTCGGTACGCCCAAAGCGCTGAAAATAACATGTTATGCCAATTCGACCGATGAATACCAATGATTCGTCAGATCATGGTGACTAGAACTTTGTTAATTGCTTCAACCAGACCATTGGCCTATGGGTAATATGGATTAGACCTATCGGAGCGTAGACCAAGTTGATATGTTAGTTCAGTCATCATGATGTTTTGAAAATGACTCCCATGATTAGTGATAATCGCTTGAGGAACACCGAACCTAGAAATTATATGATTGAAAACGAAAATTGCAGTAGTTTTTCCATCTGCCAAAAATGTAGGCATTGCCTCGGCCCACTTGGTAAAATAATCTGCCACAAGGATGATATACGCATGCCCCCCAGCTGAGTGAGGATTACATGTAATAAAATCGATACCCCACTTTGCGAAAGGGTCAATGGAAATTATAGGGTGGAGAGAAGCAGGTGGAGCATGCATCTTTCGATAAAAAAATTGGCAATTGTGGCATTTCCAGACTGCATTGGTACAATCTTTAAATAAGGATGGCCAGAAATAATCAATGTGTAATATCTTTTGGGCTATGGCATACCCAGACATATGACCACCACATGCTCTAAAGTGACAGTTATTCAGAACCCTTTCAGCTTCTTCATGAGTTAGACAACGACGAAAAACATAATCGACTCCACGACGATAGAGTGTATCTCCAATAATATGGTATTGTTGGGATTGGAAACATATTTCCTTTCACTGAGATCGTGAGATTTCAGGCCGAAAATATTGGGTTTGGAGATAGAAAATTATATCCCCATACGATGGATCAAGATTACTGATAAGAAACAAGGATTCATCCACAATGGGTTCTTCCACCACAATTTCGGTATCAGTTCACAGGAAATCACACATCAGTTCCATGAAAGCCAAAGATTTCTTTGCCTTGGATTTTTCAAATTCCAAGTCAAATTCCTGCAGGATAACTATCCATTTGGAATACTTTCCCCTAGCAATTGCTTAGTCAAAATATACGTCATAGCGTTACAGTCAAAAATTATTGTGGTTTTGCGTAGTAGAATGTAGTGATGAAATCGCTGGGTAGCTTGAACAACTGCCAGGGCCAATTTCTCCACATGTGAATATTTAAGATTAGTCAGATTCAGAGTTCAACTAAGATAGTAAATTACATGCTCATCATTGAATTCATCTTCTTGGACTAAAACCATCCCAATGGTGGAATGAGAAGCGACAAGGTACAAAAAGTAGTCCTGGTTGTAGTTGGGAGGATGCAATAACGGTGCATGGCTCAATGTGTGTTTAAGTGCATCAAAGGATTTCTGAGCTATCTCATCCCAAAAGAATGGAGTGTTCTGTTTTAACAACCTGGTAAAACCTTTCGTGATCTCGGCGTAGTTAGGAATGAATCGACGTAAAAAGTTTGCTTTCCCTTGCAAACTTTGGAGTTGGAGAAGAGTCAAAGGCGGAGGTAATTTGACAATGGCTTCAAGCTTTGAGGGATCGACACGAATGCCGACTTTTGACACAACAAATCCTAGTAAGTGACCCGTTTCTATACAGAAAACACATTTGTGTGGATTCAACCTAATTCGATAATGCCTACATCTCATAAATATGGCTCGTAAATGAGTGAGATGATCGGCTCTACGTAATGAATGAGCAGGTAAATCATCGAGATAAGGTTGTACAATGTGCTTGATGTCGTGAAATGCATAAGACATAGCTCTTTGAAAAGTTGCTTCGGCGTTCTTCAATCCAAAAGGTAATTTTCAATAAGAAAATGTCCCCCATGGACAAATGAAATCCGTTTTAGGTTGATCAGCGTGGAGTATGTTTTTTTTATTGTAACTGGAAAATCCATCCATAAATGAGAACATTTCACTGCCGGCACAATCATCAATAATTTGATCGATATAGGGGGTTGGGTGATTGTCTTTAGGACAAGCTCGATTAATATCCTTATAATCAATACATATTCTTATCATTCCTTGCTTTTTGTTAACATGAACAATATTCGATACCCAATCCACTAAAGGAATTGGATAAATGAAACCTGCTCGAAGTAATTTCTCAACTTCAGCTTTAATAACAACAGATTTTCTTGGATGTATCTAACAAAAACGTTGCCAGAAGGGTTTAGCATCTAGGTAAGCTTTAATTTCATGGACAACAATTGATGGATCGATTCCTGGCATTTCTTCATATGACTAGGCAAACACGTTGCAGAATTCTTGAAATAGGGCTTTATAAGTTTGGATTTCGTCGTTCGTATAGGAAGCACCTATATGAATGTTTTCAATAATTTTGGGTTTCACTGAAATGTCAATAGGAATCATTCGAGAAATATTTCCCAAATTCAACTCAGAATTAGGATGTTGCAATGGATTCTGTGGTTCCTTGACATAATCAGTGGTAAAAATAGATGAGAAATCATTTTCAGAATGATCAAACTCAAGTAAAAACTAAGATTGATAATGAAGATCTTCCCATGGTAAATCATCAACAGATAAAAGTTCATGAATCTGCTCATCAGTGTGAACAGGTTCAGAAAAATTTGTTGAATCTGAGGTTGAGATTGAAAGTGACTCCCCATGGACCATATTCATTGGATCAATTTCGGTTGAACTAGAGTTGGAAAACGACTGTACCGCCTGATATGCAACTTCAAAGGGACTCAAGGGTATGGCATCACCAAATGAGTCCACCTTAGAATTGAAAGGTACGATCCAAGGATCATCAAAAGCAATAGTGCTTGATGAAATCATATTAATGGTTGCAATAGAAGGTGATATGTTAGGAGGAGGAAATGAAAAAGTTCCTAGTAAACCAGAATCTTTAATCAATCCCACTCCAACATCCTTATAAGGGATAGAAATTTTCCCGACATGTTGGATACTCTAAGAAGAGGTTGGGTCAGATGAAAAATAATTTGACTGGTTTATTGTAAAGATCTTTCCATTATGAGGAAACTTAATAAGCTGTAAGACCGGTGAAACAACAACAGTCATAGCGTAAGACCAACTGTGAGCCAAAAGAAGGTTGTAATCTAGAAGGGAATCAACCACTTCCACATCTAGATTAACAGTTTTTCCTTCCACCCCTATAGGTAAATCCTACAAAATGCCAAAAGGATGAAACCCTCGGCCATCAAAAGCCTTTAAAATCATCAAGGATTGATTGAGTGTAGGAGAACCAAGCGATCTCCAACACTGAATCGACATAATACACGTAGAAGCTCCCTCATTAATCACAGTCCGAAAGAAAGGTCTGTTTTTTACTAACACTGGGATCTGGAAAGCCATTTGATGAGGTAGACGAGGTGTACTATTTTCTAAATTGAAGATTATAAGATTGGAATCCTGAATATCAACAGCTCCTGTAGCAGACAAAATCAATTTACGATGTGTTGGACATGATTGCTGCACCTCCAAAGACAACATTACTGAAGGGGATATATCTAAATATTTAACAATGTTATAGTTCTGAGAAGCTCTCGTATGTGGATTGAAAGCTGACTTCTGAAATATACCTTTAGCAGGCAGTTTGATTACTAAGTCTGGATTAGGTTTCTTGATCTGTAGCAGATCGGAACCAGAAGGAGTTGAAGTTGATGGGTTTGAATTAGAAGATTTTGCTTCCTTACCACCAACAGGATTCTTACTTCCATAATATTGTGATCGCATCGCAATCCTGACATGGGAAATCATCATTATTGGTTCTTCTGAGGCATTTGAGGAAGAACCTATCATCTTACTATCTTGACTAGGAAAATGATCCTTCAAGATAGAAGGTGTTTGAGAACCTTTGATGATTTTCGAAACCTCAGCTCGATGTGGACAATCTCTTGTAAAGTGCTCCTCATCACAGATGAGACAAGGATAGCGAGGTTTACGTTTCTTGTCAGTAGATTTAGTTTTTTCTCTTTTGCGTTTTGTTTATTTTTATTCTTCCCCTTCTTTTTACCGTCGAATTTTGATTTGGCCGTAGAAGATTCTATGACATGAATGTTGGCAGGAACTTCAACAGAAGCTTCTCCTGTCAGGGAATCTGGTAAAGTTATAATAGGAAAATAATTCTTTGCAGATTTCTTCTTATTCTTGGTGTTAACTGAACCAATCATACCATCAACGGCATGAGACCCTAAAGGAGTTGCAGTTATTTGATTTTGTTTGGGAAGATCAGGGATTTTTTCATGTAAAGTACCCGACTGCGTATAAACAAGGTCAAGGTACTGAGCCTGAGAAATTACTTGCTCTTCAGTAGCTACTCCTGCCTTAGCTACATCCTCAGTGATTTTAGGTAATAATGATTTAACAAACCATTCTGCCAAAATTTGATCTGGGATAAAAGATTTCACTAAACGTCATTGACGTCGCCATTCATGAATATGGTCTGAAATATATGTAGACGTTGACTGTTTTAATGAAGTTAATAATTCCGTGCCATTCTCATATCTGACAGGCAACTGAAAATGAGTTAAGAATGAAGTAGCTAGCTGACTAAAATTATAAAAAGAGCTTTGTGGCAACTCAATGTACCACTTAGCCGCGAGACCAATTAGAGTGCGTTGAAAAAGCCGTAAGCAAATTGAATCATCTATAATGGAATTTGATGCACACTAGAGGTGATAAGTCATCACATGATTCGATGGATCCTCTCCTGGCTTACCCTCAAACTTCGGAATATCACTGAGCAACTTATTAGACATTGGCAGCTAGTACGAAAGATAATAAATTGGATCGTTCGTAAGGCACAACAAGTCAGGTAAATCCAAAGTTGCGATGAACGGTAACTGACGGTTAGGGTCTCGAAAAACTTGGGTCAAGAGACCGGCTCCAGGAGGAGGATATCCAGGATAACTTGGAATTGGATTTGCATTAGGAATATTATATCCTCCCGGAAAACCAGGATTAACTGGACCAAACTAGGGTTGTTGAGGTTGAGGTTGTTGATATGTATACCCAGGGTATGGTTGATACTGATACAATGGGCTTTGCACAACAAGACCATATTGATATTGTCCCTGGTACGGTTGATAAGTGAATTGTGGTTGACTTGTGACAACTGTACTTGGACCAGGTTGTCCTAAAGGCATCTGAACCGAAGTCTGAATTCTAGGTCCAGACTGGGGTAAAGAGATCTGAGGTGTTGATACAGGAACAGTAGAAACCAGAGCTGTCGATACTCCAAAAGTAGGTGGGGTAGATTGAACAGAAGGTGCAATAGTTGCAGTAGTCGTTTGAGGCAGAGTTCAAGGTGAACTAGGCCCAAGCTAATGAAATACACCAGGTACAAAAGATTGAATAATAGGCTAGACGGGTTGCTAGGTTGAACCAGAAACCAAAGGTTATCCAGGTTGAGATGACAACTGCAAATTGGGTTGCAAAGTTTGCTGAGTTGGAGATGGATCCCACACCATATTCATTCTGGGGTGAGGACACATAACAGGTTGAGCATATGAAGGACCATAACCTGGTTGAGTGTAGTACTAATAATTGAAAGGTACGTTTCCAGCTCCTTGAACAAATGGTTGACCAGAAGGTGGTTGGAAACCTTGGGATGGGTACTGACCTTGAGGTTGATAATCTTGAGGCATGTACTGAAACTGGGGTTGACCTTGAGGTATATATTGATACTGGGGTTGACCTTGAGGCATATATTGAGTCTGGGGTTGACCTTGAGGCATGTACTGTCCTTGAGGTATGTATTGTCCTTGAGGTTGCCCCTAGGTGGTATTTGACTACCTTGAGGTTGCCCCCCAGGCGGTATTTGACTGCCTTGAGGTTGCCCTCAAGGTAGTATCTGACTACCTTGAGGTTGCCCCCAGGCGGTATCTGACTACCTTGAGGTTGTGGATTTAGAATAGCACCAGACGTCATAAGAATTTTTTCTACGCTCAACGGTGGAGTTCCATTATTACCAGTTAATACCCCATGTTCGATGGGTTGAGGAGATGCTCCTGACAAAGTACCAGAAACTGACTGATACCCAGAAGGAACAGAAGGACCGCCATATAAAAATGTTTCCATATTTTGGGAAAATATGGATGACCGGTTTGACATATTCGAAGGAGGATAATAACCCCTAGGTGTAGGATGAAAAGGAATACAAGGTGGTGGAGCAGCGATACCCGGATTTTCTAAAAAAATCATCAATGATACGTACCAAGCGTCACTTCAAAAAGGACTGTAGAAGACAGATTCACGCTTCATAAGTTCTAAAGTTGGTTGATTTTCAGGGAGATATATATCTTCGTCCGAACTAACAAGTTCTTCAATAGAAATGAGTCCAAAAGGAAGATTTTGGGTAATGACAGTTCCTAACCTGGGTGAACCAGGACCACTAGAAACTGGAGAAGCAAATCCTGAGGATGGAGTAGCAGCAGGTTCAGTTTCAGGTTCAGAAATTTCAGGTTCCTCAACTAATTCACTAGTAGAAGAAAAACTACCAGTAACTTCAGAAAATGAAATTGGTTCAGAAATATACTCTATTGCTGGAACTTGATAATCAGGGTGAATAATTAAAGATGATTCTCTGGCCTTTGGTGACCCAACTCTGCTTTCACTAGGTGTGACAAGAGCTCTTATCCCTTCAAGCTGACTTGGTGTATATTTAGGAGGTTGCCCCCGAAGTCTACGGGATTGTCTCGGTAATTCAGCCACGATTAATTAATTAATTACTTCACTCGAAAACAAAGAAAATCTTAATAAAACCACCTAAAGTCTCTAAAGAACCAAACAATTTAATCACACACCTAACAATCTAAGAGGTCAAACCACACATAAACAGTAACTTTCCGTACCGAAAACACTAGTTGGTGATGAAATCCAACATCACAAAATTCAATACAAAAATGGTGGTTGGAAGAATTACCCCGACAACCTGCTTAATGAAACAAACTGGCACAAGTTTCTTCACAAAACCGTCTCAAGTGAAGATAAACCCCCAGAGAGTCCAAGTGAGTCTGGTTGATGTCTGCTCCAGGTATAGTGAGACCCATCCTTTACCGTCACCTTAGGAAATAATCTTAAGATTATGGTCACTATGGTTACCAACAGTAACAAATACAATGGGGGGAATAGTCTACGACCCGATATACGTGTAAGGGAAGAGTAGAAAAGCTCAATCCCCTTGAAGTCTTGTTGATATGATTAATCCGAGATTTACCAACAAGTGACCCTAGGCTCCTCGACAATGGTTAATCCAAGGTTTACCATTTTTAATACGCGCAAATCTTCTATCTTTCCCAATGAGACAAACTTGATTGTCTCAAAGGTTCGGACATGATCTCATGATTGACTCCTTTAAGAGGAGCTTCCCAGATTATATAAATTACAATTGGATTTATTTCCTACCACAAGATACAACTACTTGTTTGTTTTAACTATCTTGGAGAGTTAATTACTCCCTACTCCAAGATACTAGCTTAAGGTATGTTGGTGATAACAGCCCTAGAAATAAAAGATTGCTAGGTGAATTTTAATTAAGCGTTATTTTTATTGGTTGTTTCTTAAGTCAAAAAGTATGGAGATGAAACTTTGTGGTGTGAAGACTCAACTCCAAAAAAAACTAAAAAAAAAATGCACCTAAGATAATAAACAATTCTTTTTCCTTTCAATGAATCTTTAGCTAAAGGAAGAGTTGAGAATGCAATTTCTTGACAAACAAAACTTTCCTTCAACATATAAACGAAAAGAAAACTTTTTGTCTTTTTCAATACACTCAGAACGAAGCTACTAATTATGCTCATAAAATAAACCCCTTTTCTTTTCAACACTGAAAACTATAGAAAACAATTTTTTCAAAAGAGAAACTAAAATTTCTAGAAAACACACTCAAAACTATGAAAAATTTAATCTTGAGATCTAACTTCTAAAAACTAATCGAAATAAAAGAATCAAATGTTTTTGAGGATGTTTTTACTTAGTTATTCAGCAAACTAAGGATTAATTCGTTCAGAAAAACAAATCAATCAAAAACACCCAACTATGTTTTCTTTAATAAAAATAAAATTCACAACTTATGACCAAGTTCGTTCAAAGATTTGCAAAGAGAAACGAAATATATTTCTCACCAAAGGAAGGTCTCACAAACCAGCTAGACTTATAAAGAAGAGAAAATATTCCAAGGTGATCTAAGGTTTCTTAGGCTTCTAAGCTTTAAGTCACTACAAAGACCAAGTGAAGACCAATCCAAGCATGCAAAAACTTCTAGAAATTCATCCAAAACAAAACACCAATGGAAGTTACTCACGAGACTTTTGACAAGATATATGCAGATCTGGGTAGAGACTAAAAGTAATAAAAAGAACCTAAACTAAACTGGAGGAAAATATTGCAAGGTTTTCAAAAATTTTGACAGGGTCTGCATGCCTCTGGTAAAACCAGGTGCGGCACCGCTCTGTGTAGCAAAGAAACAGTGCGGAGAGGTCCGCACTGTAATACAAATAGAACGTGCGGTCCTCAAAAAAATTTCTAAAAAACAAAAAAACAAATCCAGGATCTAAAATCTACCCAATCCCACACACATCAAGCAAAAACCAGAAACCAAAAATCAAGTTTCTCAAGTCAAAGACAAAGGAAAATTTAAACAATCAAATCCCATCCCTAGTGGAGTCACCAATTTGTTGGCTAGATAAATCGTTCTTGCGGATAGGACTGATCTCCCTAGTATCACCTGATATCTAGCAACAGGCATGACAATCAAATCTACTTTTCTCTAAACATATTGCGATTCATTAATAAAAACTAAGAGGTGTTTTAGACCCTACCTTAAGTCCAATGCTAGTTTGTGGTAGCCATGCTCCAACACCTTCAAGAGTTTCCTTTTAATAACCTGCAATCACAAACAAGCACACATCAAAGAACACCTGCATAGATAGTATAATAGATCATGTTCATCATAGTGATCAAGGAATCTATTAAATAAACCATAAGACATAGTTTATTGAGAAAAATAAACTTGATTGTATTAACTTTGAAAAAGAAGAACTTTACAACCTTGGTGCGTTGATGTTGTACAAGCTCTTCCCAGGGTCCAAACAAGAATCTTCTCTACTTTGGCAAGCTCACTCTCCTCCAAATGAGATCAAAAGGTATGTAATCTCTCCTCACAAAAGCTCAATTAGGAAGACTAAGTTCTAGCAACATTTACCCTAAAAAATATTCAGCTTTCAACCTCCCAAGTAACCAGTGCAATGCTTCATTTTATAATGCAAGGGAAGGAGGTTACAGGTCCACCATTAAAGGGATAGAGTCCTCCTTCAAGGGGATAAGATCCTCACATCAAGGGGTTAGCTCCTTAAGGAATGGGATGCATGAACCCCCAAGGAGCGAACTTGCTAGCTCAAGATTCCCTCTAGAAGCTTCCAGAAATGACTCAAAGTGAGTTTTTAGGAATGTATTTGCGCCTTTTTAACTTTTATAGGGGTTCACACCAATAACACAGAGACAGAGCGGTCAGGTGCGCAGGGGACATGACCAATGGGTGTGGTACCGCAGGTAATGTTAAGAGAAAGTGTGAAACCAGAGTTTTAGAGATTTTTAAGGAATTTCTCTTATTTTCAAAGCTTGATATGAAGAACTGAGGTTTAAGACTTGCGAAGGAGGTAAGTATGAGTGGTGATAGACTCATATTGATTTTAGAATGTCAAAGTGACAATTTTTGTGCAACAAAAACTAGTCAGACTAATCAAGAAGACAAAAAGACACCACGGTAATCTAAGGTTTCTTAGGCTTCTGATCTTTGAGTCACTACATAGACCAAGTGAAAACCACTCTAGGCATGCAAGACTTCTAGAAAATCATCTAAAACAAAAATGCAAATGGAACTCACTCATAATAGATTTTTGACAGAACACATGTAGATCTGGGTAGACACTAAAAGCCGTAAATAAAACCTAAACTTAACTGGAATAAATTTTTGTAGGCTTTTCAAACAAAAAATTACAAGGTCTGTAGGCTTCTAGAAGAACTAGATATGGTACCGCTCTGTGTACTAAAGAAAAAGTGCGGAGACGCCCGCACTGTCTGTAAACGGAAAGTGTGGTCCCTTGAAAAATTCGAAAAAAACAAAAAAAAATCAAGATTCTAAAAAATACCCAATCCCACACACATCAAGCAAAAACCAGAAATGAGAACAAGTTTCTCAAGTCAAAGACAAAGGAAAACCAAAAACCAAATTCATTCCCTAAAGGAGTCGCTAATTTGTTGGTCGGATAAATCGATCTTGCGGACAAGGCGGATCTCACTAGTATCAAAAGATATCTAGCAACAAGCAGACAAGCAAATCTATCTTTCTCTAAACATATGTGATTCATTAATAAAAACTATAGAGGTGTTTAGACCCTACCTTAATTCCAACGCTAGTTTGTAGCAGCCATCCTTCAACCATTCGAAAGAGTTTCCTTTTGAGAACCTGCAATCACAAACAAGCAAACATCAACTAACACCTACATAGCTAATATCATAAATCATGTTCATTATGGTGATCAAGGAATCCATAAAATAAACCATAAAACACAGCTTATTGAAAAAAACAAACTTATTTGTATTAAATTTGAAGTAGAAGAAACTTACAACCTTTTCAGCCTTGATGTTGAACAAGCTCTTCCTAGGGTCCGAAACAAGAATCTCCTTTACTTTGACAAGCCTTACACTCTTCCAAATGAGATCAAAGATGTATGTAATCTCTCCTCATAAAATCTCAATTAGGAAGACTATGTTCCAGCAACATTTCACCTCAAAAATATTTAGCTTTCAACCTCCCAAGTAACTAGCCCAATGCTTCATTTTATAGTACAGAGGAAGGAGATTACAGGTCCACCTATGAAGGGATAGAGTCCTCCTTCAAAGGGATAAGCTCCTCACATCAAGGGGTTAGCTCCTTAAGGTATGGGATGCATGAACCTTAAGGGAGTAAACTTGCCACCTCAAGATTCCTTCCAGAAGCTTCTAGAAATGACTCAAAGTGAGTTTTTAAGAATATACTTGCGCCTTTTTAACTTTTACAGGGGTCCACACCAATAACACAGAGACAAAGCAGTCATGTGCACAGGGGACATGACCATTAGGTGCGGGACCACAGGTAATGCTAAGAGAAAGTGCGGAACCTGAGTTTTAGAGACTTTTGAGGACATTCTCTTATTTTCAAGGCTTGATATGAGGAACTGAGGCTTAAGACTTGCAAAGGAGGAAAGTATGAGCGGTAATGGACTCACACAGATTTCAGAATGTCAAGGTGACAATTTTTTGTGCAATATAAAGATAGCTTGTCCATCAGATCTTGTTGCACTCCCCTTACAGGCTATTCCTTAGGACTTGGTCCAGCTCCAGGCCAAGCAGCTTCCTTAAGAAATTGCACAAGTTTGGAGGGTAACTAGCCTTCCTCGCAAAAATTGTGCAATTTTTTCTGGTAGCTTGCAGGGCTCTAGAATTATGCAAATCTACCAGTTAGGCTTCATCTAGAAAATTGCGCAATTCTTCCCAGTAGGGCTACTCAACCCACGAATTACGCAAATATCGTGGGTAGCCAACCCAATTCCTTTCCAAAAATTTGTATTTTCTCCCAGTAGTTGAGCAACCTCTTGCATGTGCAATTTGATTGACCAATTCCACCCGAGAACAAGGAAAATTGACTTGCATGCATGGCTTTCTTTTTCCCATAATAGAAAAAGGAAACATGCAAAAAAACATCCCTTGATTTAGGGAGCTATTTTTAGCAATTGGAGGTTACATGCAAAGATCATTTTAGAATGTTTCCTCCAAGTGTCACTTTTCCTAGATTTGTGGCATGTGCGTCATGAGCTTCAAAATTATTTATTCGATGCATAAAATCTCATGCTTTCACATCGATCTTATATCTCTAACATCCCACATCACATCCATGACTCTTCGACACATTTGGCTCAACTATTCATGGGCAAGTGTCTCAACTTGTCTTTTTCAACATTTTTGTCGTATTTTGTGTTTTTTGCTTGTGTGAGTGTTTTTTGGTTGATTTATTTGAACAATTGTTGTCATTTACATGCATACTAGCTTGTACTAGCATCATTTCAGTTTGCCTTACTATCTCACTATTGTCGCATGCATGAAACGGTTTTTCACGAATGGTCGTCGATTCAGAGACTTGCTTCACCCACGTGCATGTTGTTCTACTTTCTGAATATTGCATCCAATGTTTTCAAGCATGATCAATCACTTCTTCTTGCATTTAGTATCACCATGCAATTGCTTTCACATTTTCTTTCAGTTGCCCCTTAGCGAGTCTAGGCAGCCTTGGCCCGGACTCTGCCTCACCAAGAAAAAATTGCGCAATACAAAGAAGGAAGGCATTGTCTTCCTCTCCATAAATGAACATTTCTACCCAATAATTATCCTCCAGGATTTCTTTGCACATTTTTGAGGGATACTTACTACTAGACCAGAAAATTGTGCAATGTAGTCATTAAGTCTGCAGTCGTTGCCAGCTAGAATTGTGCATTGCGCAATTCCAACAGTCAGCCACGATTACGCATTGCACATATCCAGTAGCGAATCAGCCTCCCAAGATAGCCTAGACTTATTTTTGCACAAGTCTGGCAGCTAGTCTTCCAGCCTCCCAGAAGAAATTGTGCAATCCCTACCTATCAATCCCCATGTATGTGTTATGTAATTCCTTAGTTTGCTTTGGTTTTTGATGACATATTTCTTTCTGTGAATGTCACTTTGTCTCTAGATCTTTTAGGTCTTCATTCGCCTCTTACCAGTATAGGATCAATGGCCTTCAAGAGATCCAGATCAAAGGACGCTAATGGAAATGCAATTAGAGTAGCGATTGAGTGAGTGTCCTCAAGTCTACCGATCTATGAAGAGACCAAGCTGATTCTAGACAAGGACGTCAAGATGAAATGGAAAGAGGTCAATGATGCATTTGTAGGCACTTTTGGGGAAGACCTCGAAGACCTCTAAGTATATGTGAACATCCACAAGTCTGAATTGTACCGGATTGCATGCAGATACCTCATCTTCCCATGCGCGGACGTGATACACTGGATCATCTTGCACACTGATCTTGAGAAGATGACCTTGAGTAGTGTTAGAGGGATGAAGATTGCAACCTTTACGGAAGAGGATTATGATGAGATGTATTACATGTCGGAGCCTGTGACTATCATGGTGACTCCTTTCAACTTACCCAACAACAATTCCAACTCCAGAGACATTCTGAAGAACTGGGTAAAGGAGCTAGCTAGATTCAGGATGACACCCAACTAAAACTACCAGACGAAGACACTGTAGAAGGCGTATCAATACCTAGTCATATTTTCATGTAGACTATATGGCCAAGAAAGCACATAAACCTTTCTAGAAAGTCGGTTATCGCATTGGACCAACTAGCCAGAGAAGGAAAACCATGTAACCAATCCGACATGTTGGCTCATCAGCTGAAGGAATAGTTAACAAGGGCTTGAAAGTCGCCCAAAGGTATGCAAGAGGAAATCTACATGTCCACCTACATCTTGGATGTAATCTATACCCAATAGAAGTTCCGAGCTTGAAGTGGGCATGGTCACTAGTGGAGATTGTTGTGAACACGTATTGTAAGTTGTTGTCTGAATGCAGCTTCAGAGGAGTTATCACATGGCTATTTGATCATTTTGTTACCCCAGTTTACAAGATAATATTCGAACAAGATCCAGCCTACATGTCAAAGGCAACAATGGAGGCACTGATAGACATAGTTGATCTGAATGCCTCACCATCCGACACCTTCATACATTTGTACATTGCAGAGAAGCCTTCTCATGTTGTATTGAATTTTTCCTTGGACATACTCGTCATGAAGGAAGTAGCATATCACATCTCGATAGGATTGACAGCTAGGCTGCAGTAGAAGAAGAAGGCACCTTGGCCCGCTCTTCGGTTGTGCATTGGGTTATACGAGATCCGAAGTTTCAAGCATGTGGATGTCAAAGTAGAGCAAATGAAGAAGCATGCATTCAACCTTCAAAGTTACAATCCATATGACCCTTATTTCCTTGTGGAAGATCACTGCAAGAGAGTACAATTCAACTAGATCCATAGGGCATGTCATTGGGCAAAGGAGGATCGATGGAGATATTGTTACAGCTCCTCTAGACTTAATGAACTGGTCGACTTTGCTGTGGAATAGCTATCGGAGAAACATCTCGGAGAGAACCAGAGGTAGCAACAACAATAGAGGAAAACATACCAATGCATGACAAGGGCAAGAGGAATATTGTTGATCACATGGAGGAAGAGAAAAGCTACAATTTTCGAGTAGATCCACTTGTGGAAAAATCAGCTATGGCTATATAGGCAAAGAGGCAATAGCACGACAAATAAATCATGCAAAGGCAGAGGGAGAAATGAAGGATGGAAGAAACAGATAAGGAGTTGCTTGAGTTGAAGGAGAAACCTCAAAAGGAATAAGAGTTGCACAGACAGGAGAGGGAAGGGCAGCAACAACAGGTATAGCGGGGCGCACAACATGTGTATATGGATGAAACAACACCTATACAGGTAGTGGACTCATCAGAACATCTGGCATTAGGTGAATAGGGTGAACCATTGTAGGAGTAGGACTTTGCTCAGGAGATAGAGCAATTACTTGAACAGATGGATATGGACATGGAGCACCAGGAGCTAGAGCAAGACATCGACCCCATGCCTCACCACCAAGAGGTTGACCCACCAGCTTCACCACATCCTAAAGATGAGAAAGTCCCAAGTGACCAAGGAGACACTAAGATCATTGGAGATCATTCGAAAGGAGGGATGCACAACATCTCTTTCGACGAGTCTCAACATAGAGTTGTGCAATCTTGCAGTGTCAACTCCTGAAGATCATACATATCCCATGTACTATGAGGAACAAGTGATTGTGTTTGACATGCACAAACATCCAGTAGCCTTGGCCAATGCCACTAGAGAATATGCTAAAGCCATTAGCTCAAGTGTTCACTTTCTGATAGCTGAGAATGAGTGAATGGCTAAGGAGCTATAGATGACCAAGCAAGGAGGAGAGTTGCTTACAATATCCGTCCGAGTGGAATTGAAGAAGGTAATACTAGATAAAGTATTGTTCCTTGACACAGTTATGCTGCCATTGTATTCCAAGTTTCGTACCGTGCATAAGGCAGTCGTCCATCTCAACCGATGGCAACAATGATGTGCTAGGAGAGCACGAATCTTGGTGAACGTGCATGCTGTTGTTGATTACATGAAAACATGGATGATGAGATACAAGGGAGCCTGCTTCACTTGCCTAATATGAAAAAGCCAATAGAGGTTGAGTTGAATGTACATATCTAGAGTCAAATGTGGAACTATGAAGAGCTCCCACAACTCATCACTAGTATACAAGCTTCCCATCCAAGTGTATTCAAGAGTATTCATGTTGTGGTGTGTGCACATGCGATCCCATGTATTGGGACTCTCACCCAGGTGAAGACAATGACACAGGTCCGACTAGAGCTTAACTCATACTTTGACGAGTTGATGCGCATTGCCACCAACCTAGACTTGCCCATTAGTGCAGACACCATGCACAAGTATGTTGCTAGTACGACTGCATTGAAGACAATGATGCACATTCTTTCAGACGAGTTGGACAGAGGAGCCTGAGCAGTGTACCCAGATGTTATGGAGGCAAGAGTCAGGTTCCAAAAAGATGTCACCTTGGAGGACAAGGACACCATCGTTGACTACCGATCTTAGCATCAGTATGCTACTGTCAACCACAATGAAAATGTCGAAGAGTTGGTCTTCTAACAATTTCGAAGAGTTGGTCTTCCAACAATTGTCTGAGTCATAGTGATGTCTAGTATGGCTTGTTCAACCCATTTTGTCTCACATGGGTACATGTACATTTTAATGTAATTTCTTGTCAAGTGTAAGTCAAGTGTCGATAGTTGGATGTAACAGTCACAGAGTAGATGAAGATTCATGAGGGTAGGTGAACTGTCACAAAGGGGAATGTCAAGGGTCACCCCACCCTTTTCTATAAATAGTCCCTCATAACTCATTATATAGGATTTTGGTCAGCCAAGCTTCTGATAGGACTATCTTAGAGAAAGCTTGGATAATATTATAATGAGCCTTGGCTTCTCCACTGTGTAGAGCTAGTACATCTCTTTGGAAGAGTAGGTGGTTGTGGTTGTAACATTTCCCTCTCAGAACTAATGGTTGGACATGGATGTATTGTATGACTAGAACTTACACTTCTTAATATAACAAGAGTCAACACATTTCATATATATGTTGTATTGTATTTCAGCGATTTGTTTACTCTAAATGATATATGTATTTGTTTGCTTACACATGCATGTATAATTGTCTATGTATGTATGTATGAATCTATTTGAAATGTGTTTTTGGTTTAGCCATCACTCTGGATTGTTAACTAACTTTCCTTCCATGTTGTGATGCATCTTTTCTTGTGTGTTCCATTCTTAACTACGTGCTATCATAGGTTTCCAAGGGGCGCACTCATCTCAACACTCGTGTGTTAAAACCTCTCAGGAAACTTCCTTGGCTCACTACATATGTCACACCCTTGCTGCCAACAAATTTATCTTACTTGCCTCTGTGCGAAATAGTGGTCAAGGCATTACCATACGCCCCACTGCTAGGACTCTTACCCCAAATGGTCTCAGGACTAATTGGGACCTCTTACCAGGGAGATCCCCTGACATGTTGATGCGTCCAGCACCGTCAACATTTTTGACGCTAGAAGGAGGGTCAAATGACAAGTTGTGTCCTCTCATCATGTTTTGAACCTTTTCATATCTATCATGGATTCTTGCACTCTTCTCCGCCCATGAAGTTTTTCGAATCAAGAATCTGCTACCATCACGAGGAAATTTTTCAATCTCTTCTCCAGATACACATATTATGGTGAAGGAAAAGTGGCCTAGCCTGAGTTCTTACATGACTTTATTTCCATGCTTCATGATGAAGATGTATGTTCTAATGAACATGCCAGCTTGCTGCTTGCATACACACTTCGCGAATCTCCACATCAGTGGTTGTGTAGCCTACCAGCTGACAACATGCACTCACTTGAGCACTTATGTGATCTCATTGAAGACACTTTCAATCATTTTGATCTAGAACATCTTGACGAAACACTATTACAACAACAGAAGGCTTCGCATGAATCGCCTATGGATTTTTGGCAGTGCTTCTATGATTTGTAGTTTCAAGCTCCAAAGAGCCAAATAAATTTTTTCTATCTTTGGGACTAATACAAGTATTGCGTTAAGAAATCTTCTCATCCCAAGAAGAAGTTTGAAATCAAGCCTCGCTCAGTATTCTTCAGTGATGGAGCTATGCAATCACAGGTAGATACAAACACTATCACAAGTGGTTGTCCGCCGTCCTCTCATCTAATAGCTCCGCCACTACAGAGTGATGTGGGAGATTATGCTTACACATCTAGTCAACTGTCACATCCTCCCAACGTCATTTTTCTTAATTTTCACAAAGATTTGGTTGGGATTCCATCGAGTTGTCATATGAATTTTTTTCCACAACCTTCATCTTCAAACTTGGCTAATCCTCCTAATGATACTGTCTTGTGTTATTCCATTCTAGACTCTACACTTGTTGTGAATGAGGAACAAGCCACTGATGGAGTTGGTGCTGCACAACCAACATGCACTATCATTCATGAAGAATACAACTTGGAGCTTGAGAATCAACACTCGACAAAGGATAACTTGCTTTCGAGCCTCCTTCGTTCTTCCCTGACATCTTTGGTGAGCCTGCCATCCATGATTTCACATGTGTATCTTCATCTATGGATGCACCCATTCTTGATCACTTGCAGGACACACCGGATGTTATTCCATCATCCGACAAAGGAGAGGATGAGTTATTCATTGAAAATCCACTTGATCTTCCATCTGCCTTTTCTAGAAACACAGAGGGTGAATTTGTTCACTTCTCATCTACCCCTCTATTTGACTCATCAAGTCATGAGAATGTTGATGAAATCATTGATTTTTTTGATCATGGCCGTAGTGATCCATTTACTCCCAAATTTGATCACAGTCATGATTCTATCACAGTTGATTTTTTGACGACACTGTTTTATGATGATCTATTTGACGATGAAGTCGAAACACCCAAGACTATCAAGGCACTTCAGCCCGAGTTGATGCTTATGTTAAGCCCTTGCTCTCTTAGGGTTAGTTTCACTTCTGATCAGGAAATTGTTCAATCACCCAAGGTTCCTCATCACTCATATGTATGCATTGATGATCAATCTCACACACAGATCATGCTTCCTCCACTCAAACTGCACGATCCCATCGCCCATGCATTGGAGGAATCTTACATTGCAAGAACACATCCATGACGCAAGTTGTTTTTGTTTGTTTCGTTTTCCTACATGTGACAGTCAAGAGTGTGCATATGCTTCAAAACTACACGCAGTGTCGCACAATACCATGATAAGTCCACAGACTGCTTGTCATGCACTTGCACTCACTTATGTCCTATGGGCACTTTGAAACATGAAATGTGTTTGTCTTCATTATTATATCTTTCTTTCTTGCTGGTCGGCACAACTGGGTTGCTCATGGACCAAGCCTTCATGAACATGGGTCAACCAATGCGCGGATGGCTGCATTGGAAATATCACTTCACATGATCAGGCCCATGGACCATTAGCTTAGGAGTAGGAGTAGTGTTTTCTTTTAGTTTGTTTTCTTCAATGCTTGTTTGCTTGCTTCACTTGTTTGTTTGTTTGCTTGCTTGTTTTCTTACTTTGCTTTCGCATTTGTTTCTGCTTCTTCTTTGATTTGTTGTTATTTTCTTATTTTGTTCGTAGGTTAGTTTCGCATGAAATCATGTATGGATCTTGAAACAAGCTAGGTAAAGTACAAGATGCATTATGCAGCTATCACTACTTGGTTATTTGCCATTGTCCTGCTATATGAAGAAATTGTTACTTTTAGTCCATGATACATCGAAGGAAAATACATACTCTTCGAAGTGAACCTTGGTGAAAACACAATGCTTGTGTGTTGACTAGTGTCACCTACTCTAGTTAGTTGTTTTTGGGTTAACCCTTGTCAGCTTAGTTGAGTAGAGTAAGGTAAGGGGGAAAACCTTAACAAGCACTTCAGAGGTATATAATAAACTACTTCTCTGAAGGAGCAACCTCTTCTCCTCTCAATAAGTTGGGATCCCTCTTCTGCCTATGAAATGAATAAGTGTTATGCATAGTTATTAAAAATGAGAAATGACAAAAAAAGTGAAAAGTGAAAATTTTCAAAAATGAAGAATGAATAAGGCAAAAGAAGAGAAAGGCTCCCTGTGTAGAGAGGTGATTCAAGTAACTCTACCGGGTTACTGACCAGGCTCGCTAGCAGTGGAGCCATGCTTGTGTTCCTATGTGACTCTGCTGGGGTACTGTCCAGGCATGTTGGTGGCGGAGAAACACTAGAGATGAAACTAAGACTCTGACGACTATACTGCTTTTGCACCAATATACCCCTCAACCCCAATCAAAACAACTTTGTTTCCTTGGCTTGGAATGTGTGTAAATTGACTAAGAGCTTGGCAGATGCTACATCTTACAATTGAGCTAGTGTAGAAGCCAAGATGAGTTGAGAACTAAACAATACTTCCAGAGGTGTTAGACTTTGTTTTCACGAATAAGGTCCATTCAGAGAGCTGGAGTTCTACCATTTTGTCGCAAAGTGTTGTAATGGCTATAACCACCCTCCAATTTTTTTCCTTATTTTTGTTTTGGAGCCTCCATACCAACCTTTCACAGCACCATGTCTCGCTTCGTCAAGTACATAAGCTTCAGTAACTTTTCTTGCAAAAAGACAACATGTCCATTAGAGCTTGTTGCACTCCCCTCAAAAGTTGTTCCACGGACATGGTCCAGCTGCAAGCTGAGCAGCTCCCTCAAGAAATTACGTAATTCTAGAGGGAAACCAACCTTCCCTCCAGAAATTATGCAAATATGTCTAGCAGCCTGTTGGGCTCTAGAGTTAAGCAAATTCGCGAGTCAGGCTTCATCTAGAAAATTGCACAATTCCTCCGAGCAGGGCTGTTCAACCCAAGAATTCTGCAATCCTAGGCAACAACGAGCCGCTCTGCCCATAAATTGCGCAATTCTCGTGGGCAGCAAACCCAGTCCTTTCCAGAAATGAGCATTTTCTCCCAGTAGTTGAGAAACCTCTTGCATGTTCATTTGGGTTGACCAGTTCCACCCGGGACCAAGGAAACTTGACTTGCATGCATGGCTTGCTTTTTCCCAAAATAGAAAAATGAAACATGTAAAAAAAATCCCTTGATTCAGGGAGCTATTTTTAGCAGTTGGAGGTTACATGCAAAGATATTTTTAGAATCATTCCTCCAAGTGTCACTTTTTCCTAGATTTGTAGAATTTGTGTCATTAGCTTCAAAATTATTCCTTCGATGCATCAAAGCTCATCCTTTCACATTGATGTTATAGCTCTGACATCCCATAGCACATCCATGACTCTTCGACACATCCGACTCAACTATTCACGAGTAAGTGGTCTGAACTTGTCTTTTTCAACATTTCTGTCACATTTTGTGTTTTCTCTTGTGGGAGCGTTGTTTTCTTTCTTTCCTTGAATGCTTGCTGTTGTTTAAATGCATACTAGATTGCACTAGCACTGTTTTAGCTTTTTTTCTATCTCACTTTTGTCACATGCATGAAACTATTTTGTATGAACAGTCACCGATTTAGTGACTCGCTTCACCCATATGCATGTTATTCTACTTTTTGAATATTTCATCCATTGTTTTCATACACGATCAATCACTTCTCCTTACGTTTAGTATCACTATGAAATAAATTTCACATTTGCTTTCAGTTGCCCGTTGGCGAGTCTGGGTAGCCTTGCCCCAGACTTTGCCTCACTAAGATAGCATTGCGTAATCCAGAGAAGGAAGGCTCTGTCTTACTCTCCATAAATGCACATTTTTACCCAGTTATTATCCTCTGGGCTTTCATTGCACATTTCTGAGGGATAGTGACTGCTGGCCTAGAAAATTGCGCAGTGTAATCACTAATCTTGCAGTCATTGCCAGCTGGAATTGCAGATTGTGCAATTCCAGCAATCAAAATTCAGCCTGCATTGCGCATTATGCAAATCTAACAGCCGGTCAGCCTCCCCAAACAACCTAGACTGCTTTTTGCACAAGCCTGGCAGCCAGTCTCCTAGCCTCCCAAAAGAAATTATGTAATCCTTGCCTATCAATCCCCAGGTGTGTGTTATTTCATTCCTTAGTTTGCTTTGGTTTTCACTAACAATTTTCTTGCCATGCATGTCAATTTATCTCTATATATTTTAGGTGTTCATCTGCCTCTTAGCAGTACATGTTCAATGGACTCCAAGAGAGCAGGATCAAAGGACACCAACAGAAGTGCAACTGAAGCAGCAGTTAACTGAGTGTCCTTAAGTCTACCGATCTATGAAGATAACAAGCTGATTCTAGACAAGGAAATAAAACTAGAATGGAAAGAGGTCAATAATGCATTTGTAGGAACTTTTGGGGAGGACCTCGAAGAACGCTAGGTAGATGTGAACATCCACAAGTTTGGCTTGTACCAGATTGCATTTAGATATCCCATGTTCCCACGCGTAGAAATGATGCACTGGAATGTCTCACACACTGATCCCGAGATGATTGTTATCCAGGAATAGTGTCCACTCGGATGCTACTATTCCCACTAAGATGGGTGGCTATCATAGAAACAAACAATCAAAGTCTACTATTGTTTCCTTTTATGAAAATAGACGAGAGGAGAACCAAGAGGGCCAACCTGAGTCTTGCACTTGATTTCCTCTCCTTCTTGATAGAGTTTCGCCGCTTCTCCTTTGTCTGCCCTGCTTCAAAAGAACCTATGGAATCACAGCAACATACTACTATGCAAGAAACAAGGATATAAATTCATGACTAATACAGGATCAGATGTGTATTAACCATATACATGCATATATAAACAAGTACATAAGAATATGGAAGGAAACAAGAATAGCTTTATTCAGATGAAAAGTAGCAAGAGGATTACAACCATGAGC
>APFE030898774.1:65669-78836 GCA_000404065.3 Pinus taeda
TACAATTCGATCCATG
Organism: Pinus taeda; assembly: GCA_000404065.3. Taxonomy (NCBI): domain Eukaryota; kingdom Viridiplantae; phylum Streptophyta; class Pinopsida; order Pinales; family Pinaceae; genus Pinus; species Pinus taeda. The sequence continues at coordinate 65,686 of APFE030898774.1, forward strand.
TGAAAAATGTTCTGGAGTCGAACATGGAAAGACATCGCCTGATTACCAGCCAATGATGTAAGATGTTAACAGGCGCGAGAGGAATCACCAATAATGACAATGATCCTCAAGGTACTACAGTACAATTCACGCGGTGTGAAAAAGGACTTGGCATCGAACACCATGTAAAATCTCTCGGTCGAAGGCCATTGATGTAAACCTATCGCCGAAAGTGAGAAACTTGCCATTGAGGCATGCAAGCTTCAAAGAACTGAAAGGGTTGTTCCTAAGTCAAATTCTTGGATAATGAGATGATGTCGACAAGAAGCGACCCGTTGCAGGAGGGCCTTAATGAATCCTACATCAATGACACGGAACGAAGAAAATGATTTTGGAGGTGAAAACAATCTGACGATACAGGGTTCAGGGTGGCGGTCATGAAGGAATGGAGCATGAATGTATTGTAGTGGGCGAGACACAGGTGAATTGTCTGAATGACTTCTCTTGAACATATCGGCGACACTGACGATGGATCAGTAGGGTTAACCCCAAATATGGATGGTGTGATGGACCAATGGTGATGACCAGTGAATAGAACAACCCAACCTGGCATGGATGCGGAAGGAAAGTGTCATGTTCAAGAGTGACTTGCTACCAATAAAGTTTCTTCCCAATTTTCCCCAGTCATTGCTGACCAGTACCTCTTTATTTTTGTCAAGCTTGAGGAGGATAACATATGCTTGTTCTATAATCCGCCCTTCGGGCGAACCTGTCGCTATATTTTAGCGAGCCTAGCGACAGTGAAAATCGTTCTCATCTATTTGGATGAGTTTGTCACTATTCAGTTTTAACGATTTTAACGACAAAGATAACTCGGTCTCTTTCAATTTTAGAGAGTCTGAAAGAAACAGAAAGAAGACTCCGAATATTCTTTTTCATTGTATAATCCCTTAAGTCTGTAAAAGCGTAAAATAATACAAAATGGATGAATTTTTGATAGTTTTAACGAGATGAATAAGACAAGCACTCGATCGTTTTGTGTAATAATCCCTCAGGTCCAAAAAGATTAAAATCTAGAGGACAGATAGCACTTTCGATGCCTTTTAACGAGCCAGAGAGGCCAATCGCTCGGCAATCTTTTCATATTTTATGAGTTAGGTGAAAAGAGCTTAAAGAAGACTCGTTTTCGAGGAAGGAGTGATGGTTTCAGGTAGCAGCTAATTCCAGGCAAGATTTGGAATTTTCCAATCACGGCAGTGTCACAAGGATGGCTAGTAGAATCACTCTCTGCAGATGTTCCTCGAAGGGGTAAACAATCATATGGGGGTGAATGATCGACTAAAAACATAGTGGAGGTGATGGCGAGAACACGACCAAGGCTCAAAAGCTGGTGATAAGGCATTCACAATGGTTATTTACCGGTTCATTTTTTAATGAGCTTAAACACTGGGGGAAACATTTACTCATGACTTATGTTTATTTTTTAACGAGCTTGAACTATTCGCTAAAACTGCTCGTGGAGAGATTATTTTTTAACGAGCTTGAACTCTGCGAAAACATTGCTTGCTAGTCGTATGATAAGAATGTCTCATTCAAGATGCCATTTTTTATGGGGCTTGCACCTTTTGAAGCTTTGCCCCGGAGCCTCTTGCATGCACAGTAGGAATGACCAACTACGCCTCTCTACTTAACTACTAATATCACCACCAAGGTTAGGTAGGAAAATGTTTCCTTCACTTTGCTGGTGCCTAGGTGGCCCCTGCAAAGATGAATGGTTTCGGCCACTCACCCGACCTAGGTGGTTGAAGTCAGCAGAATCATAGAGCTAACATTAGCTGGTCGTTTCTCGCTTGCTTACAAAAGGTTTGCATGCCCCCAGGTATAGCGAAAAATTTCCAGGTTACCAAGAAAGTTCTATAAGCGTAGCAGATAAAATGCTTCGTCAGTGATGTCTATCGAAACAGACAAAGGTGAATGGTGCAGATGCATTCCACTCACATAACTTTAACGAAGGTATCTTATTCCATCCTATTCCCATTTTCTTGTAAGGACGGGTTCACTAGAATAGTCATATATCCCTCGCGGAAATCCACTCTATACCTAGGGTTTTCCTACCAAAATAGACAAGGGTGCATGCCCCCTGGGTTTCAGTCACATCTTCCTAAATCACTCGTGCTCATCAGGTGGACGAACTGGAGACTGATGAGACATTTCTTGCGTGAAAAGACCATTTAGGGACGGCATTTAACTATTTGCGATGTGTGAACCGGGGAATGACATTTGGTCTACGAGTTTGACCATTCTGCCTTCGTGTGGAAAACACATTACTCTAAAGAGTGAGGAGACGATGGCTCCCATGCAATAAATATAGTCGCGTCCAAGGAATAGATTATAATCTAAAGGTCCTTGAACTGACATAACGTTCATGTGAACAGTTTTCCTTCTCAAAGTAATGGGAACATTTGGAAGGATCCCTAAAGGTCGACCGGTTCCCTTGTTGAAGCCTGTTAGATTTCTCATTTCAGGAAAAGGTGATGGCGAACCAAGCGCTTTCCAAGAAATTGAGGAAAGGATACTTATAGAAGCTCCTTCATCAAGGATGGTACCGACCATGACCATTCTGTAAGCTTGTACAATGATTTTGAATGGTACACTAGCTGGTAAACGGGGTCTGCCTAGTAGATTCCATTCAAAGGAAACGACTAGGTTGCTTGGTGGTGGGACCGAATAGACGGCTGGATATGACTCTGATGAAATTGCTTCCTGTGATAAAGGAACGGGAGGACTTCCCCCAAGCTCATCAGAGTCTGTGTTGATGAAAAGAATTTGAACAGTGTCATTCTCTTTCTCTTCAGTGACGGTATCATTCGAAGATGAACACTCTGAAGGCAAGATTGGGTCAACTACCGTATTGAACCTTTGAATTTCATCTGGTATGGATTCAGAGGGTTCATTTTTGATGATAGATGCTTCAACCGACCACAATGATGGGCCATCCAAATTTTCAACCAGTGAAGAACTTGGCAACAGTTTTTTATATCCAAGAGGAAGTGGTAGCGGTGAAACAGGACGATCATCCAAAACTCTTTTGGCCTCGTCAAGGAAGGGACAATGGTGGACGGTGTGACTGCCTTCACACAACTTACAAGGAAGTTTAGGGTTCCTTCTTTGTCCATGTGCTTCACTTTCACTGGTTGATGGTGAGCATTCAACATGATCGCCAGAGGTTGATGCTACTGGATTGTGAAAAGGAGGAGACCAGTCCCTTAAGATCCGAGGGATGCAGGGACAATCTTGATGATAGTGGTCTCCATTGCAAATGACATAAGGAGATTTAAGTTTTAACTGTGCGGTGTGTGAATTTTTGCTAGACGATACTTGGTTGCTCCCTTTCGATTTTGGTTACTTTTTATTCTTTTCCTTTTTCTCTTTCTGCTTCTTCTTCTTCTCAGTTACTTGATTTTTAGCTTTATTGGCTTTATCAAGCGAAGAGGAAGGAGGAGAGGGAGAATCAGATGAAGTAGAAGGTTGGGAGGCAACTCTAGTGTCGTCTATTTGTTGATTAGACTGCTTAGGAATTACGGGATTCTGAACGACAGAGGTAGAGAAGAGCCAGACAGGCAAACCAATTGTCAACCCTCGAAGTGACAAAGTGGCCATATGGGATGGACGAAAATCTCCCCAAGAGGAGAAAGGACTAGGATTTCCTCCATGGGGAAATCCTTGGTTGGTAGACTCCATTTTCTCAACCTGAAGATCAACGAGGGAATTTTTGATGTTATTCCGATTTAAAATAATTTTTTAGACGCTTGGACGCAACTTTTTTTTTCAATTTTAAAGAGTCGAGAAAAAACAAAAGATGACTCTAGTAGCCTTCGATTTTTATTGAGCTTGAAGTGACAAGTGCTCAGAGGACCTTTTCCTTTAAGGAGTCTGAAAAGGAGCAAAATGGACTTCTCTGGAGATTGAGGCAGAGAGGATTACCAAACCAATCACAAAACTGCAAAATACTTTTTATGGTACAATAGTCAATCTTCCTGAATGCTGTGTTCAGTGCATTGCGATTGATAGGGAGGCAGACACAGATTCTTAAGGATAAAGGATGCAACCTATTGTGGTCTCCCAATATATACTCGACGGTACGTGGGAGCACAAGTCCGTACTGGCACTTACCGTCTCAGAGTGGAGGAATCACCCAACCAACACTGAAAGAAACAGTTACCAAGCTTTATGACGCCGGAATACATATCTAGCCTAGACCTCTAGATGTTGTGCGTTAAGTTCCAAAGAGTTGTTAGATTCATTGAATTTATTTTAAGTTGATCTTGCTTAACAATTTTCCTTTCAGGTTCACCACGTGATGTATATATAATTCCTAAAATGCAGTTTAAGATGATAAACAAACGTTTGATCTTCTTTCAGCAATGAAAATCCTAGCTACTAAAGGGAAGAAAGTCAAGCATCTTTTCTTCATAGAGCACAGAGCACACGCTAAATGCACAATCCTAAATCAAACCAAGCAATCAATATGCAAATGCACATGCATGTATTTGTTTTTCAGCTCTCTTAAAGTGTGAATGACGTTAAGAAAGCTATGTGAAAAATTGAATTACTTTTAAAGCGACAGTACTCAACAAAATTCTTTTTCAAAACGAAGTGAAAGCAAGAAAGACACTTTGCAATTTTGAAATGGAAATTGCTTTTCGACACTTTAAAACTAATAATTCAAATCCTATGCAACAGTAACTGTATAATTGACTACCAGAACAATGGAATTTCTTTCTAAACTGAAAACAACAACTACGACACTTTCAAATCTAAAGACGACAGTTCGACTATGCTACTTTTTGCAAAAGGGAACTAAAAACGACGCACAATACATAAAAACATTTATAGTTATTTGCACTAAGGAGGTGAAATAATGCAAGAGAAGGGGGTTTTCACAGAAGTACACTGACTACAGACAGCAAAACTCTTGAATAAGACTGAAAACAGGGAGAAAAATCCACAGTCGAAGGGTAAAGTTAATCCTCCATGACCATCGCACCTGTTACACAGTGAATTCAGTATGCAGCGCACCTACTCCACTCGGGAAGTGTGGTGCATAAATGCTACCTTGAAGGCAAGGTGCGATGGTAGTGGTGTGAGACTTTAAACGAGATTTCACTCATAGTTCGCAATCTATTTCAGGTGTTTAGGCTAAATAAGTAAAGATCAGTGTATGTAAAACACAGGGGTGATCTAGGAGGTTACTAGAGCCACCACTCAGGGCAATTAGATTTCTTGTAGATATATTGTTTAATTCATAAACAAAACATGGAGATTGACTGAAGTAGCATTGATCTACTTTGCATTTGTATGACAAATGAAGTTCAAAGGCTAGTTGGCTTGACTTCAAGCTCCGTCTGTATGTTTATAAAAGAAACAAGGATAGATAAGCTAACAAGTAATCTAGTCTCTCCCCAGCGGGGTCGCCATTTTATATGGGAATAGTGTCCACTCAGATGCTGCTATTCCCACTAAGATGGGTGGATATCTTAGAAACAAACAATCAAAGTCTACTATTGTTTCCTTTTATGAAAATAGACGAGAGGAGAACTGAGAGGGCCAACCTGAGTCTTGTGCTTGATTTCCTCTCCTTCTTGATAGAGTTTCGCCGCTTCTCCTTTGTCTGCCCAGCTTCAAAAGAACCTGTGGAACCATAGTGTTGGTGAGGTAAATCCCCTCTACGGATAGAGGCGATCCCTACTAGCCCAACGGGGGTCTAGCAACAATCAAACAATGCTACACTGCAAGTTCCTAGTTGTAATTAACAAGTGGGTAAAGGAAACCTACTTGGATTCCAACGCTACGTTTGTCGAAGAGATGATCCTCTCGCTCCTTCGCTCCAGCCGATCACAATCCTCCATTATCCTCGCGGACGGACACCTGCACAAGCAAAGAGAGAACAAACACAAGTGTAAAATCTACTAAAAACAACTATGTATCAGTCAGGGAGGATACAATTTACATTAATCATTCATAGGACAGATGGAAATGGAACCATAAGAGTAGTCATCTATCTTTATTAATCAAAAAGTAGAGTAAGGTACAACCGAAGTCCTAACGCTGAGTCCTTCTCTAGAGGGTCCAGCCAGCATGTCTTCCAAGCATTCACCTTTGAAGTGGATCTCCCAAGTCAAAGAGGTCTCTCTCTCACATACAAGGCAACAAACTTATGACCTTCCTCAAGCTAACAAGCAATCCTCCCACAACACACCAAATGCCTATAAAAGCAGCACTAATGCACTAAGAAATCCTCAATCAAAGTCTATCTCCTCCAAACTAAAAACTAGCTGCTCATGGGCAATGGAGGTGGCTTATAAAGGAGGAGGAGCCTCCATGAATACGTAAAGGTTGAGCTTTCCCCCATGGTAAGTGGATGATCAATCGAACAGACATGCCAGAGAAAGGATGGCGACCTCAACAATGCTAACAACCAGTTCTGGAGTGATCAGGAAGGCTGGTTGTTGGAACAAATTCGCCCAAACAGGATCAGCGCGGGTGCAAAACTAGGCTGGTGCGCTGACATCGCAAACCTATTATAAAAGCGGTCCGGTCAGTGCTTAATAGCACAAGCGGGGGGTGCGCTGCCCGTAAAACTTGACCAGTGCGGAAAACCCGTGTGCTTCCGCGCTGGCAGCGCAGCAGTTACACTAGCCTCCAATGGTCAGCGCGGTTATTTTAGAAAAAGACGCGATGATCCAAATAACTTTAGGGAAAGAGGGTTTTTAGCCATTTCAGAGAGCATAGACCAGGTGAATGTGCTTTTATGGCACAGTAGGGAGACTGACATGATGGTAGTGACATTTTACTGTGTAACAGATGCCCCCTAAAGCATGAAGCCCGAGAGAGTGGGAGGGGTGAAATGCTTTACAAGATTGCTAGACCGGAACACCACCAGAAAGAACCTGCGGACAGATACAACTGATATTTCAATTACATGTAGTCCAGGCTTGGGCACAGCCATCCAAAAGACATATGAAAAAGGTTTATGGCGTGGACGTAGCCACCAACTGAAAATACCATAATGATAAGAGGTATGGTCGCAGCCATCCTTAAGGGACTCAGGCATGGTCGCAGCCATCCATCGATGAGTCATGTAATGATGTCCCACAAAATCGCAACCTGGCTCACAATGGACTAGAACCAGGATCTTGCGCTCCATCCAAACCCGAACAAAGTACAAGTTCAAACATGTGAATATAGGTGTCGAAGTCGAACATGTTTGAACATCGTCTGATTACCAGCCAATGATAAAAGCCGTTAACAGACGCGAGAGGGGCCATCAATAATGACGATGGTCCTCAAGGTACTATAGGTACAATCCACGGCATGTGAATGAATGAGCCGGTGTCGAACACCCGTGGAGTCATCCGATCGGAGGCCAATGATGTAAACCTCACGTCGAACGCGAAGAACCTACCATTGAGGCATGCAGGCTCCAAGGTACCTGAAGGGAGTCTCTAGGTCACTCCTGGATAATGAGTTGAAGTCGACAGGAAGTGATCTTTATCGAAGGTGGGCCATCATGTTTCCCACATCATCGACACGAGACGGGAAGAGACGATTTGTCTTGTGTGAAATATTAGAGGGAGGTTATACTTGCAGAGGCCAACTTCTCTTGAACATATCGGCGGCACAATAACGGATTCGGCAGTATTTGGGAGTCAAATGATCAGAGGTCGTAATGGAAGGACAATGAGCAGATGAGTGCCCAAATAGGATAACCCAAACCCATGAAGGAAAAAGTGAAGCGAGATGAGATGTCCCCACCCAAACACGAATGCAAACAGTGCCATGTTGAAGAGCGACATACTGCTGATGACGACGATTATGGTTCCTTTATTTCCCCCACCATTTCTTGCGAGTACCCCAGTTATTTTTAACAAGCTTGATGGGGATAGCATATGCTTGTAGTATAAGTTCGACGTTTAGCCGAATCCATCCTAGTAAAAGTTTAACGAGCCCTAGGGAGGAGAAGCTCGAGCCTCGTCATAATGACGAGTCCAATGTCATCAGTGTTTAGCGAGTCCGACATAGGTAAAACTCGGAGTCTTTTTCATGTTTAGAGAGTTTGAAAAAGACACGGAAAAGAAAACTCCAAAGGTCCTTTTTCGTAAATTTGTGTCTCTCGAGCCAGAAAAAGTATAAAACGATGCTCGAAAGAACCGCCTGATCATTACGACCGAGGAGTACTTTTCATGAGTAGTGTCTCTGGCCTGAAACAGTAAAAAAGCGGTCAGAAGCACGTCGTTTTGGAACCATTAACGAGTGCGAAACGACAAACACCCAACAATCTTTATTGGTTTAAACGGTTGAAAAAGAGCTTTAAAAACGACCGCCTCTCGTTCCTTTTAACGAGCTGAGGGGAGGCTCGGCAATCTTTTCTTGTTTTCTGTCGGAAAAGAGCTTAACGACGACACTTTTTGGGACCAAGTGTGTAAAAATCCACCAATTCCGAGGACCTGCGCAAGGGAAATACCCATGTAAACCTGTTCGATACGTCGAAAAATATAATAAAACATGTACTAGGACATAATTAATCACATCTGGATGAATCCATGGCAAAACTATAGTAAAAACCCACATTTATGCCAAATTTAGAATTTTTTACTATAAATAGGAGGTTTGTAAAATCATTTTTACCATTTTACCATTGGAGCTCTGAAGGACGTAGAAATACTACAAAGTTGACAGAGCTGATTCTTCTTCATCCGGACGCCGATTTCCCGACCGTCGACTACAGGTAGGTTCCTCTTGCACTGCGCTTCATTTTAGTTGTATTTTTGTTTAGATTCACCGTGGGATTTGGCCGTTTGGCCAAATTTTTTGCATGTTGGTGCGCTCTCGGTCAGCGTGGAAATCCCTATCGGGTCCGCGCTGATCGGGCTTTCCAACACGTAGCTCATTCTGGGTCAGCACGGAAAACACGTGTCCTTCCACGCTGACCCAGTGAAAAATGCACAGGGCGGCCATTTCCAGCGCGACTGTTTTAGAAACAGTCGCGCTGGTGCCGTGGCATATCAATTTTTCAAATTTAATTGCTATCTTTCACATGCAGGCTTCTAAATGAGTTTTGGGTCATTTTGCAGGGCACTATGGCATTTACCTGGCAGGAGAGGGACCATGACAATGCTGATATTGCCGCTTGGGCCGATGCCGGATGCCGCAATACAATGCGGGCATGCGGTTTGTTGAAATTCTTCCTTACTCCGCGGTTGAGAGCTCAGCCAGACTTGCTGGAGCTGTTGATTCGAGCATGGAACCCAGTGGATGGGAAATTCACCATCCGGGGTCGAGATATTGAGTTTGACTCGACCGATATCTATTTTTTGACCGGGTTGTCTCGCCGAGGCGTGATTCCCATTCTAGAGGGGCAGCATCCTAGCGGTGAGACGCTAGATTAGCTGATGGCTCGTGTCTGCCCACAGGCGGTCAAGACACGGAGCGGGAAGTGCAGTATCCCGTCGATGGGTGTCGGTGAGCGTGCCGACATAGTTCTACGTACCATCCTTTTTCTGGTTACGCGGGCAGCGGGAAGCCTGGCGAACCATGAGGCCTCAAAGGCTAATATCTTGCTTGCTTTGGATTGCTTACAGCCCACGATCTTCAACTGGGCGGCGGCTGTGACAAACAGCATGAAGAGACAACTGAACAACTGTCGACGCGGAGAGTCGAAACAGTTCGGTTATGGTTCTCTTCTACTTCCACTCATGTTCGAGCGGGTCTCTTCTGCTTCCACTCATGTTCGAGCGGGTCTCTTCTACTTCCACTCATGTTCGAGACAACTGAACAACTGTCGATGTGGAGAGTCGAAATAGTTCGGTTATGGTTCTCTTCAGACCATGGTATTAGACCCGCCACGCAATGCGCGGGAGACGAGGGCCACCAAGTGGTCCCGGGTCATGCCTCGCGGAGGTGGTGGACGTTCAGTGTCCTGGGGCCTCTGCTTCAGAGAGTGGCTAGAGAGCCAGGTCATTTTTGTTGAGGATTGGCCGTATGCTGGTATGGACTTCCGTGGTGATCCAGACATGCCGCTGCCTGCGGGAGAGCAGTGGGATGACGGAGGTATAACACTTGATCTTTTTCATTTTCATTTATGATGTTTTTGTATTTTTCACGTATATGTCTTAATAAATTCTCATGCTGTGCAGATGTAGGACCCGTGAGACCCCTCGGCTTAGCACCAGAGGCACGAAGAGCAGATCAGGGTGCCGGTGCCTTGGCCTTGGCTCCTGCAGGAGGGGACCAGGCGGAGACAGTGATCCACAACCTGGAGGGGTTGCTAGCAGGAGTTCCAGACTATCAGGGGATCGAGGAGGTCCCCTTGTCCGCACAGATCCATACAATGGGTGTGGAACCCAGGATGCACCGCTTATTGAGGCGGGTAGCACGAGCAGTGGCATGCTACAGAGAGCATAACCCACCATAGTAGACGCCTAGGTTTTATTTCCACTGTTATTTTGAGAGACATACGTCTCAGATGTACTGAGAACGTTTGGATTCATGAGACATATACACTTATTTTTTGAGCGCCTTAGTGCGCCACACGATATATATATATATACCGATTTTGGATGGATCTTGTTACATATGATGATGTTTTTATATGCTATGCAAATGTCTAATACACATGTGATCTTATGTATCAGTTGCACAACATACGATCCATGTATTTATATTTTTGACAAGCTTAAAAGCATGCACACACATGCAAACTATGCTTGGAAAAGAATTTATTTTTATATGCTTATGTTTATTCCTAGATGGATCTTTTCTTCACGTGATTATGTGTTTTATATGCTATGCGACTGTTCGACACACATGTAATCTAATGTATCTACCGCATAACAAACGACCCATTAGAATGTATTCACACACACACATATATTTTATTTTTATGAAAGCTTGAAAACACACATGAGGACCACGTATGCAAAATATGCTTTATGAGAAATGAAACAGGCATGCCTCCCAGCATCGTGTCTCAATTCGAGGTACATGCCCCCCAAGCTTCAGTCCATTGAAAATGGGTTGAAGGTTGACATAACAGTTATGCGCTCGAAATGCATGAGCTCGCGTTTCATTGTTTTAAAGAGGTTGACATAATGGTTATGAACTATCCTCGGTACAAGCCGTTTCATTATTTTAACGAGGTTGAATACATTAGCAAAACTCTCCTCGATACTCCTTGTTTCATTTTTTAGGGAGCTCGACACAAGATCAGGAACTATGCTCCGCCCGAACTTCATCATAATGAACAGGAAGTCGGGGCTTCCAAGAGTGGCACTACCGGGGGGAGGTCAATGTCTCGGAAGTCAGGACCCAATGCCCCCAGGACACTATGCACGATGGCGGCATTGCTGGGTACAAGCATGGGAGAGGCGGCCACGTAGTTGATCTGAGGTGAGACAGGTGCAACTGGTGGCTGAGAACCAAGAGGGAAGGGCGATTGTGCCGGAGGGGCTTGTGGACGAGCGAACGAGAATTGATCGATTGTCACTATTCTTCCACCGTGTGGAAAGCAAACCACACGGAAAAGTGAAGAAACAAGGGCTCCCATGGCATACACATAGTCATGACCAAGGAGAAGACTGAAGTCTAAAGGGCCTTGGGTAACCGAGACATCTATATAGACAGTCTTGCCCCCCAAAGTGATAGGGAACTTTGGGAGGATCCCTAATGGTTGACTCATTCCTCCGTCAAAAGCGGTGAGATTTGGTGCGACAGATACGAGCAATGGGGAACCCAAAGCTGGCCAAGTAGTAACGGGCATAAGACTAATCGATGCTCCTTCATCTAACACAGTGCTAGGCAGCGCCATATGGGAGGCATAGGTGGTGACCCAAAAAGGCACATAGGATGGAAGGGGAGGGGTAGTCAAACAGCTCCAATCGAAGGAAACGACCGAACTACTTGGTGGGGGAACCATATGGTTGCCCTCCTGCTCGGAAGGAACCGAATCACAATTCTCCAGAGAGGTTGGAATAGGAAAACCATCATCGAGCTCAGGAGAATCCGATGAGATGAGAAGAACATGGGAATTTGACTCTTCCGAAACAGAGTGGTTGACAGGAGGGAAACTTGAGTCGACACTCTTTCCGACCAATGGTTGGTCTAGAACTGGCTGGGCACAGCCAGGTTCGGGATGAGAGGCCTGGACAAGAGAAGAATGTGAATCAATCTCATGGTCGGGAGGCGAATGATCTGCAGCTGCAGAAAGGCGTTGATATCCAACGGGGAGTTGGGGTGAGGGAGCTGGGAGACTTTCCAAAACAGCGGAGGCTTTATCCATGAGTGGACAAAGGTGAAGGGGATGATTGCCTTCACAAAGTCTGCAGGGGATTCAAATCTTCCCTTTTCCCTTACCATTCCCAACTAATGAGGTAGCATCACCGTGAGCCTCAGTGGATGATGAGGGGTGGGCTGAATCATGATACCATACTTCCAAGATCCTGGGGATGCCAGGACAATCACGAAGAAGATGGTCCTCCTTGCATAATCGACAAGGAAACTTAACCTTCCGCGGAGGAACGGAAGGGGGCCCGACTTCAGGTGTACTCGAGGGGATAATAGTTGTGCTTGTAGCCTCTCCCTTAGGAGACTTCTTGTTCTTGTTCTTGTTCTTCTTCTTCTTAGCCACCTGGTTATTCGAATCGAGACTTTCACCAGGCGAAGTACGAGAAGAACACGTAGAAGTAGGCGTCGAAGGGGAGAGGTCCACCTTAGGTTCAACATGATGTTGTGCAGGTGGAGGGACTAATGGAGTATCAGCCGACACGGTAGGGACCAAAGAGGTTGAAAACAACCAAACAGGCAACCCGATAGTTAACCCTGGGAGGGACAATGTTGCCATGTAAGGAGCACCAACATTCCCAAGAGGAGGGAAATGTTCAGGATTCCCGTTAGGGGGGGAACTTGGGTTGGTGAACCCTGAGAAAGTTGCCATAGCAGAAGAAACCTACTCAAGCTAAAGCACACAAGATCTAACCAGGTAATGTTATCGCGGCCAAATAAATTTTTAAGACGCAGGAACTGAACTTGACCTTTTCATTTTTTAAGAGTCGAGAAAAGGACAAAAAGATGACTCTAGTCTCCTTCGAATGTTTAATGAGCACAAAGTGACAAGA
>APFE030898774.1:79877-93596 GCA_000404065.3 Pinus taeda
AGTGTTCTAGGCTAGGATACAAATCGATAGAAATAAGGCAAAACAACTGAAGGATAAAAGTAATAACCAGTCACACAAAGGTCTAACACACTTCCAGAAGCTGCAAAAGATATAGAAAAAAAAAAAATCTGAGTTTAAGGAGCTTTCAACTAACAAACTGGCAAAATTCACAGAGCTGGCGCGACTGTGAATTTGCAACTTGCGCTATTCAGGAATTGGCGTGACTGTCAAAGGAAAAAACGCGTCAACTGGCGCGACTGTCAAAGGAAAAAACGCGCCAAACGCGTTTGCTGACCCAAAAAATAAACGAGACAAACCAGGTTTGGGCCAACAGTGCTCAGAAGGATCAAACAACAAATAACAATTTTAAAACTGACACAGAAAGCTCATTAACTCAGGCAAGCAAGAGAAAACTAACATGCAAGAGAAACTCAAAATTGTTCAGTCCGTAAACTAAACTGGAGATTAACTGAAGTGGCTTTGAAAAGGACCAAAAGATGACTCTAGTCGCCTTCGAATATTTAATGAGCCTAAAGTGACAAGTGCTCAGATGGACCTTTTCTTTTAAGGAGTCCGAAAAGGAACGAAAGTGACTAGTCAGGAGAACTAGAAAAAAGGTTTACCAAACAACCCGTAAAACTGCGTATACACCTTGGAAGTCGTATGAAAACCAAGGACTTTCCATACAACAACCAATCTTCCTGAATGTTATGTTCAGTGCGTTATGGTTTGTAAGGCGGCATACATAGCTTCCTAAGGATAAAGGATGATAACCTAGTGGGGTCTCCCAATATATAATCGATGGTACGTGGGAGCACAATTCCATATTAGACTGCTATTGAGTCATAAAAGGAGGAATCACCCAACCTTGAGTGAAAACAATAGTGACTATGTTTAACGATGTTGGAACATGTCTCTAGCCTAGACCTCTAAATAATGAGCATTATGTTCCAATGCGTTGTTAGATTTATTCAGTTCGTTTTAAGGTTGATCTTGAATTATGTTTCAGTTTCAGGCCCTACTGTGTGTATATAACAAAACCTAGGATGCAACTAAAATGAGTGAAATATCATTTTCCTTCGATGAACACCTACTTACGAGAGGGTAGAGAGATCACTCCCAAACCAAGAAAACCAAGCCAAACAAATGTAATTTCACAATGCATGCAAATTTCAATTCTTGCAGTGCATAAGAACTACTAATGAGAGATTTTATCATTCGCTTTTCAATATGAAACCATGAAATGCAAATTCACTTTCACTTTCGCACACTAAACAAATGTAAACTTTTGATTTTGATGTTTTTTTTTTTTTTTTAAATTCAAAGAACCAAACAAGCAAGTGTGAAAGAAGCCGGTTGATCAAAACAATCATGATCTATGTTCAATAGCGAAAATAAATTGAATCAATACCAAAGACTAGTTCAATAATCGTCACTAAACATCAACCAGAAACAAAGAAAGAGGAAGGCTCAATCCAACCAATAAGAGGTTGTAAATGAATCTTGAGCAAACCAGCAACCGAGACAATGGATTCAAGGAACTTGAAATAATGAATTAGGTCACATGGGAAAAAATGCAAAATTCATTCAACCAAGCCAAAGAATGAGTGCCTTGACTGTAAACAGTGAAAAACGAATGACTAAGCAAGCAAAAAACAACAAGGGATCAAGAGGACTAGCAAAATCAGGAGGTAGAATTGAGAAAATAAATCCTATAGGTATCGTCGCGAGTGGAACACTAGCAACTTGCACTGAAAAAGAGGTAGCTGTAGCAACAGAGCGTTGTCAACGCGGGAGTACATGCCTTTCCTGCGATGATCCGATTTCCAGGATTGTCGCTACTATGTGGTGTTATTCCGTGATGCACAAGATTTTACAAAAGGGTGATCGTGATGTCATCGCGACTGTTAAACTAAAATCCGTGATGATGCAAAAAAAAACAATGGCAAACAAGCCAAAAACTCCCAAACCAAAACCAACCAATCTAACAGATAATAGAGGGACCTCCCAGATCAACCCAGGTGATCCAAAAGACTACCAATAAATCCCCGAAAGCAAAGAGAGACAAAATTCAAAATCAAAACAAGAGTAAAGAGAAAAACATAGGATAGACTCCCCAGTGGAGTCGCCAATTTGTGATGTAGGAAAGTGTTCCCTCTGCGGACAGAGGCAACCCTCTAGCCCTAGAGTGGGTCTAGTCACAAATAAGGACATATTAACAATAGTTTTCCTTAAACAGTCACAGTTGGAGGCCTACCTCAACTAGTGGTTGATAGAGTTCCATCGCGCTGCTCAAACTTTCACTTCCTTCTGCTCAATAAGTAATCAACCTGAAACAATGCAAAGGAAATACAACAAAGCACGTAACCCAGAAACAACAATGAACTATTTACTCACAAAGTCAAGAAGTCATGAGCTATCAAGTACATTACATACAAGACATAGGAAAACATCATTGATTGTATTAATAATGAAATAAGAGTAAGCTTACAACCAAAGTCTTGACATCACAAGCCTTCTCAGAGGAATCCAGCCAGCATGTTCTTCAAGCATTCACTCTTAGAGGATGGATATGCCAACATACAAAGGTTTCTCTCTCACTCATAGGTTTAACATGAAACAAAGGGCACTTCACAACCTTCCTCAAGCTATCAACACTCTCACATTTATCACACTCACACCAGCTATCTACTAACAACACTGCTCAATCCAAGAATTTTCCAACTAGCTGATCATAACAAAGGTGAGTGTTTAAATAGGAGAAGGAGTCTCCTGAAAGGGGGAAGAGAGAGCTTATCACGAAGGAAGGTAGGACAATTGACGGAATTTCCATGCCAGGGAAGGAAGGGCGACACAACTTATTCCAACAACCAAGTTTGGAGTCATCTAGAAGGTCGACTGTTGGAACAAATTCTCCCAATTTGGGTCATCACGAGTACATAATTGAACTTCAACGCTGACATTGCGAGTGAGCAATGCAGCTAGTCAGATCATCACTGAATATAATAAGTAGCCTTGTGCTGGAGCATGAAATTGGCCCATTGCGGGAATCATATGTACTTTCATGCTGGCAGCATGGATGGAATGTTCAGCGTCACCTTTCAGCGCGTTTATTAAGCCCATTGGCGCGATGAGGCAGATAACTTAGGAAAATTGGGTGAATTGGCAGCATAGGAGAGCATTTGTGTAACATCGACATGTTTGACTTGGACACATGACACAGTAGATGGACTGGGGGTGAAGGTAGTGACAAATTACTGCGTGACAGCCTTAATGATATATGTTGTTTAACTTACATATTTGTGTATGAATAGATTTGTATGTAATTATATGAATCTTATTATTAATGTGTTGTATATGTTGTTAATGTTGTCACCATCTATGTCGACTACTCTATTGGACAGCAGATAGACATTTCACATGAACCTTTCTATAATAATTTTCGCACCCATATCGGATTGATCCATGAGTGATGTATGTGTTATCTTACCTTGTATGATTTGATTTCCACATCCGAGTGGACTGCTCCGCCAGAAGCTGTGCATTTCCTTTTATGTTGCGTCTTCCTAGCTAAGTTGGGGCTGATCCCTTTCAACTTGGAACTCATCTTCACCTTCATCTCCCTTTGAAGTGTTAGAGCCTCTCATACACTTTCCTTGACTCAGTACATCAGTCACACCCTTGCTACTGACAAATTTATCTTTCCTTCCTCTATGTGACATTGCAGTCAAGGCATTACCTTATAACCCATTTCTGGGACTCCTACACCAAACAGTCTGAGGTCTGATTGGGACATCTTACCGAGGAGATCCACTTGGCATGTTGGTAGGTCCAACACCATCATCAAGTTCATACAAACTTCAAGGTGATAGTGTTTTATACACAGTAGATGAAATTCAACTGATGCCATTCTCAACTGAATTAGGGGGAATTAACTATTGAAAGTGCAATTCAAAATCTAGCCCTAGTGTAGGAAAAGTAAATTCTTCTCAAATCCAACTTGTAAAAACTATCCACTTGTACATGCTATGAAAAAAACACAAGAGTTATGCTACCTACAGAAAGGAAACTACACTGATTACAATAAATCATCTAGCTATCAAATTCGCTTGAAAACAAAATATTATTCTACCAACTCACAACTAAATATTTCATGCATCATTTATCAAATTCACACTTGCATATTAAGTAATGTCTTAATTGGTAAATTTTTGATGAAGAAACTAATGCTATTTTCTCTTGTAGTGAAGGAAAAGGAATGGAGGATATGGCCAAGGTGGTACCTCTGATCATGCAATCCAAGCTGGGGTTTCAACCTACTCCTGAACTATGCTACACTGGAATTACAGGTCAAAACATGATGCTACAGGCGTGCTACAAGAAGTTGCTACAGGAATCCAGTATTGCTACAGGAAGTCCTGCAATGCTACAAAAAGCTTGTTGAGAGGGTTTGGAGTGTAAAGATGATGGAAATATGGATGAAGGTTGTGGAGGATCGATGGAAGGTGACAAACACCCCTAGCCAAGTTCAACACTTCAGGAAGGCCAGCTTTGGACTAAGAGGGCTACTCACAATGACCAAAAACAAAGATCAAGACAATGGTTGGGATTCATCAAAAGAGAGTGGAGAAGTCCTGGATGGAGATGGTGAAAAGGTCCCTTTCCTACAGGTCCAACAATCCTGCAACATCACATGCACCTATTCTTCTTTTCATTTGCAAAATATTATAACCAATGGTGGAAAAGGTGAGTTGAATTTGGAAACTATCTAACTGATGCTAAAAACCTTTATCTATGCAATGAATTAACTTCTAAGCTACAACAATCATATGTGAATGAAGATAACTAATGTAGACCTTTTTCCAAGAAATCATAAGCAATAAATTATCACATAATATTTTTGGGTTGTGATTGTGGTTTCCTCTAGTCCAGCTCCCATGGCAAAGATGAGATAGAGGCATAGTCATAGGCTTTTTGAGGAATTATATTCTACTAAAATACAAAAAAAACAAACATTCTAAGCTAAAGTAGAATATCAATACAAAAGAGGGACCTAAGCTACTAAGGTTGGTCCCAAAGCCAAGATCCTCAACCCTTTGAACTAACTTAGTGATGGATCAATAAGAAACTTCTCATTATCATTGCCAAAATGTCAAATACATCACGTAATAAGTCAAAAATAGAAGTCACAAGTGCTTGAGCTAAATAGTTTCTTAGCTGCAACCAAAATTCAAATCCTAATGAGTTCCTTGGTAGGTTTATTTATACAAAAGGTTAGCTACCAATAACTCCCTAGAAAATAGAGGTGTTTGTCTCCAAAAACTCGAGAAAGTTAGATCTAGATCTTCCTTTAGCTACACTAGCTTGGCTGCCAATGACCTTGTCCTACTTGGCTACCAATGACTTCGAGTTAATGAGAGACAAAGTGGTGATCTTGGTTGATTGAGGGAGTTAATGAGGTAGGCAAACTCCTAAAGTCTCTCCCTACTATCTATTCTGAGCTTCTGCATTGAAATTATCTCAAGATTGTCAGAATTCCTGCATTGAAACCATGTTTGGCCATATGATATAGCAACACATCTTTTATCCTCCTCACTAAGCATAATATAATAATATTTGTAAATAAATGTGAGAAATAGATAATTATAAAGTTGGAGGATGGCATTATGACCCTTTTGATATACCTATTTATGAGCCTCATCATATGTACATAATCCTTTTTATCTCTTCCATGTAATTATAACTAGAAAGGATTATCCACATCACTTATTTACTATATTTCATTCCTTATACAACATTCAAATAAGAATATACGTATGTATGGGTAAGCCCTGATGGTATAATCTCCCATCTAGAACTAAAATAACAAGTGGGTGAAGTAGAAACAAAGTGCTTGAGGCCAATTCCCAATGTGAAGACAATTCCTTTGCTTTAAATAAATAATTGAAGTAACATTTTAAATAATCAAAGGGAATTGACCACTACCCTAATTTTTGTAGAGTATAAGTACTTAGCGACCTAGGGGGAATTAAACTCTAATGAAGATAATTTTGATGATATATTATTTCTTGTTTGTAATAAATATAATTTATAGACTCTGGAGTGTTATAAGTAGATTGACAAGAAAACAAATTTTCATGTAATTCTTGCAAATAAAGTTTGCTAATATTATTGAGAACTGTATTTTTGGCTCTATTTCCAAATTCATGAATGACATTATGAAAAAAATCTCTTTCTTTTGCATGTCCACATACATTTATCTATAAAACATTGGTTGTGTCCTAGCCATATTGTATACAAGATGTTCTAAAAAATTGTTATATCTATACCATATATCATACCTATATCATAACCATATGTATAGTTGAAACTTAGAGATTTTCTTGTGGTTCCCTACCTTTTAGGAATTTGTAGGTGAGATGTTTCTCACAACCTTAGTGGGGCTTCTATTGAATGATTACATTGTTGTATGTAGTATAGACTAATTCAACCCAAAACCTGTTTGAGAGTTTTCTTCATTAACAATGATCTTTTCCATCTCCATGATGGTTCTCTTTTACTCTCTAAAATGTAGTTATGTTATGAAAATATGAGTATTTTAATAATTGTAGAAGTAGCCAATTTTTTTTTTCAAAGTCTATTTTCTAAGAACCTTAATCTTCTTTTAAATTTTCCTTTCGTATTTCAACCATTGCTTTAAATTTATTTGGCGTTATGAGAGTTAATAACTTATACTTGATAAAGGACAACCAAGTTTTTCTTAGAAGGGAATCGATGTATACCATAAAAATACTTTGCACTTACCAATCACTAAGATCACATGGGATCATGAAGGTCACTATCCACAATTTCCAAATGCAAGGTTTTTGGTCAAATTTTGTCTATGTTGTTTATCTAAAATGCAATATTCACAATAACTCATGTTGAATTGGAGCCAAACCATGGACCATATTAAATTCCCTTAAATAGTATAGATTTGGGACTTAAGATATATGCACTTTTATGCCATAGCTAATTTTTGGAGAAGTTTTCAATCACCAATGGTTGTTGTCCTATTGTTGTATATGTATACCCATCAAGATCAACTTCAACAACTTTGCAATCACCTGGTATTTGACCCTCTTGTATTTTATGAAACCCTTTCCACTTTAGGGTCAATCTTGGAATGATGCTTTAGTGTTTGACTTTTTATCTATAATTTATTCTTTAGTCGGAGTACATACTTGGGGGTTCAATGCATGAGGCTATGTCTTAGATTGCAACATGACCTCTAGTGTTGGCATAGTAAGGGATATGGCTTCTTTGTCCTTTATGAGAGACAATGCTTTCATAACCATTTCTAGGATATCTTTTCCATGATGCATCTCCTAGATGTGATTATCAAATCCATTGTCCTTTATGGTTTTGAGGTTTTTGGACCAAGTTTTTATGTTGAATAGAATAAGATAGTGAGAATCTAGGCCCTCTTCTATAGGTGCATTATGTGATGTAAGTATACTATTCCAGAACCCATTGATCAAGTGTTGGGCATGGAATCCCCCCCACAACATGTTTTGGGGCTCAAAGCCCAAGTTTGGTGAGATGTACTGTAAGACTCTGCGAATTGCGGGTGCGGAGCGCGAAGTATAGGTTGGGTCATAGGGATGTCCACCCTAAGTATTGTAATGTAATATAATGTCATGTCGGCCTACCCATGTTCCGTGAACCATGGGATTATATAAATAGAGTAAGGCTTTAAGTTGTAAAGATAACCAATTAGAGATATAGATGAATACAAATTGTTCGAGCATAGAGAAAGAGTCTAAGTGAATTGGGTCTTAGTAGTAGGAGGAGGCTCTATAGCTGAGTGCGCAGAGGCCTAGTAGAGTCCACAGCTGAGTGCACGAACCCTTGCAGCTAAGTGCGCAGGGTGGTGTCGAGTTTGTAATATTGAACGAAGAATAATAAAGAGAATTTGATTCCTTCTTTACATTTATACTGTTTTGCTTATCATGTGCACTTATATGATTGTTGGATATACTGTTAATTATTACTAGTCTTACACATATAAGTTAAGTAATATGGTAATAACAGGTTAAATAGCAAAGAACTTCGGCATAATATGGATCGCGCCTCGAGTAGGGCTGCGTGAAGGCAACATCACAGGTTGTGAGGGACTAATAGGTGCACATAGCAACATGCGCGCAGGGTCAAACCACGGATTGCCAAAAGCTCATCAGAAATCCCCAGGGTGTGGACACCTGGTTCTAGCACCCTCCCATGCTACTTTAGGTGAGACCTTAGTCCACGATCCATGGACTATTGTCGAAAGGTCTAGTAGTACTAAGATTTTCTTGGTTAAATCACCTCCAAACCTAGGTTAGACCCATACAAGCCAACAAGTGGTTTTGTTACTAGGATCAGGATCTACATAAGGGATGTCTGATGTCGTGCCACTGGAATCCAACAAAGAAAAAAATTGAAAGGTGGTTGGACAAGATGATTCATGAGTTCACGACATAGGAAAACAAAAATCCATGAGTAGCCAAGGAATAATGGTTGGAGCATTACTTGTATATGGAAATCAACGAAATTTTCTTTGCATCCTTTCCTTCTGAGCTGTATGAGTGCATTGCGAAGCTAATAGATAGTAAGGGAAGGTGTAGGCTCAAAAAACCAATTGTGTGGACTTCGGTGGACCATTAGCTCGACTGAATTATAGGAGGATTTATCATTGAGTTCACGGTAGACTCGACCGTTAGCTATAGTGAGGCAGAGTGATGTCTCCTCAAGGGACCACGAGGTAAGTATATTAAATCTTTGAACACTTGGATTAAGATGCTATTGTTTGAAAAGCAGGTTAAGCGAATAAATTGATGTTTGGGACTACACGAAATGGTAAGATTTACAGAAGCGGAAGTAGTGAAGAATTGGAAATTAGTCCCTTAATTTCCCCCTCGTGGGAAAGCAAGGAGGAAGTCACGAAAGTTTCTTCGAGAAGTGCAGTCAGTCTGATAAGGAAACACATTCCATGTTTACCACCTCCACCCACGCCACCACCCATCTCACCCTCCTCACCTCTATCTCCACCCACCCCACCTCTGCCACCACCACAGTTTAGTATGGTGAGTGCAATCAAACTACCGCTATTCAGAGGAGTGGGGAATGAAGATCCAAAACAATTCTAGTTTGTGGTAAGAGTAGTATGGGAAGCATAAGGCATCATGGATGATAATATCAAGAAAGCTACATTGGTGAGTGCATTGCAGGATCACGCATTAACATGGTACATCAAGCATTTTAATGACCATCCAATCACAGGAATTGCAGAAATCCGGATCGTGTTGAACAAGGAATTTAGTAGGCCAAAGTTGGAAACATAATCAATCATCAAGTTTAAGGAGATCACGATGCTCCTAGGTGAGACCCCCTATGATTTGGACCAAATACTGAAGGGTATAATTCGTGAAGCCAACATGACGCTGATGGATGGACAACACTGCACATGGTTTGTAGCATCACTAACACAACACTTACGGATGACGCTATTACAGCAAATACTTTCCACCTAGGCTGAATCTTTGGAGATGGTGATGAGATTACATGAGACCCATATACAAGACCCTGTTCTGGGAGTCCAACAAATCCATGAGCAACTGCAAAATCTATGTCTGGAAATGTAGAATTTGAAATAAGACAGGACACCTCGGCCAGAGGCGTGTGAGGAGGTATGGTGCATAACATGCAAAGGCCAGGGGCATGATAAGAACCATTGTCCAGTGGTTGTGAATTACTTGGTAGGATGGGGGTCGATGCTGTTAAGACCCAAGGCATAGGCAGGACCAAGCCCAACACCTATATTATGGTGTGCGATCTGTGGATAATTGTCATCTATTGCAAAAGTATACATAGACATTCCAACAATTGTTTTGTAAATTTTATAGGTCGATAGGCCATGTTGAGTGCACTTGAAAAAGCTAAGAACTAGTGATGGATCAAAGTCCTACCTATGGGGTGCAGACTGAAACACGAGCCCTCAATCGGAATGTAGGAATGGCGTGTACTGGATTTCAGGGGCATGGTCGAGGTCGAGGTGGAATGGGGCCAAGAAGGGGTTGCAAACAGTTAATTTGTTATAATTGCGAAGGTCCAGGGCACTATGCTTGCGATTGTACAAACTTGACAAGGACATCATGTTTGTATTGTACTCAGTTTTTTCATGAGGCAAAAGACTGCCCTACACTGATAGTGAGACTACGCAAAAAAGGGGTACTTTAGCCCCCTCTGACTCAGAATTAGCAGATGATGAGGTCTGAACTGTGTGAAGAAGACCCAAATGTAAACATGATGCTCAGGAGCGGTGTGACCTCTGTCAAAGATAAAGGGAAACAATTAGAAGAAAGTGCATAGGTTTGCAAGGCTCCTACCAAGGAACCCTAATTTGATTTAGAAAACGCGAAGGAGACATTCATGGAAGCTAAGAAGAGCTTCATGGAGGCCTCCACTTCAAGTAGTAAGGATCAATTAGAACTAGGGATGGATCTTTCAATGCTCAATACCTTTCTAGAGACATGCATGAAACTACTATGCGACAACAAGGTATTAAAAGGTCTACAAGAACTAATCACTAGGTGCGGTGAGTCAGGATAATGACGCATGGTCTGCACAAATCTGCAAATATGAAATGGATTAGGTAATCATGGATCTTAGATTAGATGTGAATGTATTTCCAAAAAAAACATGGGAATGCATGGGGAGACATGCGCTACAGTGGTTTCCTATTCAGTTACGAATGGCGAACCAACAGAAGATATTACCCATGGGAAGATTGCAAGGGGTAACAATAGATATTGAAGGTGCAAGCAGGCAGGAAGATTTTCAAGTGATAGAGATTGTCGATGAAAGTAATCCCTATCCCGCACTACTAGGAATAGACTAGGCCACCGATATGAATGGAGTCATAAATCTGAAGAAGTGCAAAATGATCTTCGAGAAAAAGTTACTACGCGTAGTAGTACTGCTAGATCCATCTGAAGGAGAGAGATACACTGAATCAGTGTGTGATGATGATAGTGATGACGATCTTGATTATATTTACAAGATAACCACATGAGAAGAGGATTGGGTGAATCCGACTGTAGATGGCAGGATTTTGTGGGAGCACAAAAGCTCCTGCACTTTGGATTCATATGAAGAGATAAAGTGATGGTAGAATCAGCTGCACAAAGTAACAATGCTTAATTGCAACATGATGGTTAGATCACTACGCTACATGAAAATAGAAGCAGGGGATTTGCTGACATATGATGGGTTGATAGTGGTGGATGACTCCTGAGAAAATCTGAAAGTGCAGTACTAGAACAGTAGCGGTTCGATGCGCTAAAGTGGGCACTGCGCGCAACGCCCGCATGATGGTGGGGCATGCATCAAGGAAGTTTTGAGGATTGACGTGGATGTAGAAGGATGATGTGCCTACACTTTGGAAAACCCCAACTCAGAATGAGAGCCAGTTAGCAGGGGCGGAACAACTTGCGTGCCCACCTTTCTCGATGGGTATGGACATATTCTGAACAACTCACACAAGCACACACCAGTCCCAGAATAGAGAATCATAACAAACCACAACAACAGGAAAGGTGATGCATGCTACCAGTTATCCATAGATAAGCATTCGATAGGGTGTGCGAATTACTGAATAGGGTTCACTAGGCGAAACGCACTGATTGAGACCTGTGCGCACCAACAGTTCGATGGGCTTATAGGACCATGTACAAAATCCTAATCGTGGAAATGATTCCAAAGGTGTGGAATAGGGTAGAGACTATAATTTCTAAAGAGAATGCAAAGAGGATTCTACATGTAAGAGCTCCCATAATTGTGACAGTGCGTAAAGACTAGGACAAAGAAATCACACAGCTACGCGAGGTCAAACACATAAAGATTCATGAAGCCATTTGATGAGGGAACCTTAGACTTCGCAAACTCAAAAAAGATTGGGTACGACTAAGGAAGAAAATAATTTTTATGGATCCCTAGATCAAGAGGCTAGAAAACAAGATCAAGCAAGCATGTATCATTAATAAAGCAAGGATGACAAGACAAGGTGTGGATGATCATACCACTGGATTAGAATATTGTCGCCAAGAATTTATGACTCTGTTGCCATGACTACGACCACACCTCACCAAACGTAGTAACCAGGGGAGTGCACTACATAAGGTAGAATGCGCGGTGCCAGCTGTCATGAAGGCAATTGAGGAGTTTCGATGGAATATACTAGAAAGTGAGTTGAAGTCTCGCATAGGCAGTGCGACCACCTGACTAGATGTAGGGAGTACAATCTCAGCACTCCAGGCAGTTGAAAGAGAGCGTGTGACTATAAAAGAGTCTATTTGGGAGGTGCACGATAAGGGAGGTGCACGCAAAATCAACATGTCACAAGGTTCGTGCCCATGCACGAGGTCTATGCTGCTATGTGGGTAGGTTGGGAAGTGATCTTTGGTGTCACTGTTCATGATGGGATGTCCAATTTAAGGCAAAAGGGAGCAGGCGGTGGACATTTAAGATGCAAATTAAGGGCAAGGTTTGGGACAATCTATTGCTAAGAAAGAATTGATGGCCCAGAATTGGGGGGAACAGTCAAATTTCAATTCAAAAGGTGCTATAAAACTCCAGGGGCTAGCCACAGGACAACAGTTGTTCACTTGAGATTTGAGCAGTTGATTACAACACAGAGTGTTGAGCATCGACCGATATACGAGACCTAAAGTTTATGAACGACCACAGATAGTTCAAACCAGATGGAGACTACTAGGAGAGGTTTGGGATTTGCAGAAGGAACCACTGACAAGGTTGCACAAAACCCCACAGTACATGATGTTCCTGAAGATATTGGGGTCGCGCCGGAAATTCCAAAATCACCTCGGACGCGGAGACCAGAAAAATATAAGTAGGCAGTGGGACTAGTCCGCATGTCACTGAGGAATCTGTGGTTTGGTAAGCTCTCAATGGAATAAAAAGTTAAGGCCATCCCCATTGAGACAAATGATGATGAGGAGGACTTGTAGACTCTCATTGCTAAGTTAGAGGAAGTAGAGGACCTGGAAGAGGATATCCAGCTAGTGCACTCTGCAGTGAAATTGTCTGAATATGTCCCTCCATGAAAAGGGAAACTAAGATACCAAAGGATCTGGATGCCACTAAGAGCCCACTCCAGACCCCGCTTCTCCCTGATGGAATTGTGTTTGAGGGCTCACACCTAGGCTGCATGCCCACAATGAAGTTTGAAGATTGGGACCTCGCGGATAACAAGAAGTTCCCACACTTAGAGATGGAGAGCCTCATGAAGCAAAGCATGGAGGGGCCAGTCAAAATGTTAGAGCCACGAAAATGGTTGCGTGGTGTGGAGAAGGTCAGATTGCTTCATTTGCTATGGATTCCACACTTACACTACGTGCGCATCATTATTTTCGTCATCAGGCAGTTGCTTTTCCTATTGCACGATGGGTACTTATGGCTAGAGGAGCCTATTCCCATCACGATGGATCTCATCCATAGAATTTCTTGACTTCCCTACAAGGGAAAGGAACCTATGGTGATAACAAGAAAAAGCGAAGATTTGGCTCTCACGGAAGCCATGAAGAAAAACTTTAAGTTTGATAAGAAAAAGAGGGGTTAGGCAATCATCAACATCAAAGATAAAGGGGTGTGCGTAGCCACCCAACTCCTGGTCAGTAAGGT
>APFE030898794.1:0-17221 GCA_000404065.3 Pinus taeda
TCTGATAATAATAATAAAAATAAAATATAATTTAAATTATAGTTTTATATAATTTTCGAGACCTTTTGACTGTGAATACCAGGACCCGGAAACATTTCAGATCAGATGGAACCTTCCCCTGCTTATACAGTGCAAACTGTATGAGCATTATATTTTGCAATACCATTTCCATCTATCTACAATGCATATCTATTATTTCTTGTTACAGACAATGGCTAACGGTAGAAATAAGGACAGGTCTCTAATTCTGGAGTCTACTCAGTCAAACTTATATCACAGTTTGTCTTACTATCTTGATGAAAAAGACAGGAAGGCGTGTGCTGTGTGCTTTCTTTCACGTCCAGCTATCAAATGGTTGCCTATGAAATCAAATCTTACCTTTCTTTTACTAAAAATTAGAATATAATAACCCTGTAAGTTGAAATAATGTAAACAACTTGCATGTGTTAGAAATTTTCTTTATGGAACTCGAATTTAGTGTTCATTTTGTGGTTGTAATCTTTGGCGATGGCTCTCAGCTCCTTGGCCAAAATTAGAGGCCCGCAACAGAAAACCCTTGCATTCAACCAACGTTAATATAAGTAGGTGATTCTCAAAGGAGCCATAATTCCCTATGTTTGTCAGAAATTTTGAAAGCTTGACTTACCAATTCTGGCGTCTTTGTCTTTATTAGCAGAAGCAACTTTTGAGAAAACCTATTTCCAATTTGGACTGGCAAAGTGAGTCTTGACCTGCACACCAGCGGGTGTTTCAAACAATGGCTTCCTACAGCCCCCAGGTAATGTAATACTACAACGATAATGGAATATATATTATATATATATAATATATAATATATATAATATATTATTATATTATATATTATATATGTACCCTAGTTCCTGAGAGAATATCGACTCCAGCCTTGGCATGATTGAGAGCTTGCACCGTTGTAATTAAAGCCAACCTGACATCGCCTTATTCATAAACGCTCGTCAGATAGTTGTGCATTTCAATAGCAGCCTCGATTCACAAACATCCAACATTCGTTTATATTTTTCAATTCGGCAAAATTTGGTATTCGTTTATATAACCCTGTCGTCCATCTCTGCTATTTCGTTCATGACCCCCTTGAACCAGTCGAAGGACCCTTGCTCCCTTGTGAACCAGTGGAAATAAGTGTTTGTCAGACCCCGGTCCTTCCTTTTCCTTTTGGAAGCAAAATCTGCGATTTTCATGTGATTTAACATGTCTTTGAGAATGCTTATGAAGGGAGTAGCGCTCATTTCGAGCCCTATCAACAACAACACATCATATTTCTTGTAATTTTGTGTCGGAACTTCCATTGTCTTTCAAAGATATGTGATTAGAACTTACAGCCGATAAAGAAACTTCACGCTCCGCTCTCAGAAGTCCTCTTTTTCCCTCCATTGTCTTTCAAAGATATGTGATTAGAACTTACAGCCGACAAAGAAACTTCACGCTCCGCTCTCAGAAGTCTGCTTTTTCCAGTTGTACGGGCCTCCATTGTCTGCAAAGATCTGTGATTAGAACTTCCGGCCGACAAAGAAACTTCATCTTAAAGCTAAAGGAAATAAATTAGTAATCACTTGCGAGAAAACTCTTTTCATCTCTTGTGGCCAGTCTCCAACTGTTCTGATATGCACGCTAATGTGTTCATCATCGGGAGCAGAGGTGATTGAGAATGGATTCTTGCATGTAGAAAGTTAAGAAAAAAAAAAAATGTAAGAATCGTGGAAGAAACACTAAAAGATCTTATCAATTGATAAATTCTAATGTATGTTCTAAAATTACCATTCGAAAGGCGAGATCTCGGGGCACTGGAGAAATAAATACATTCCACTCTTGTACTCGAAGCCTGTAGGTTTTGACATATGCAAAGCCAGGACGTTTCTGTGATAAACTACCACCTGCAAAATAAATAAAGTAGATATGTTGATTGCGCTTGCAAAGGATTTCAAGATACATATAATACAAGAAAATTGCATATCTGAAGTAGAAATTACATGACCTTGACAATATTGACAGTATAATTCCCTGCTCTGAATGCTCTCAGTGTGCGCTCGCCGCAATATAAAAGCACCTGAACAACAATATACATCCAAATCTGCACGTTCAAATCGCGTCAAAAATCAAGCCCTGAATTTTCTGAGAGGATAAACATCATAAAATTTTGAAGCAAATTGTCTATGTTTCTTTTCATTTAAGCTAAATTCTCAAGCATTTTAGAACGAAATTAGATATTCATTTCTTACTTTCAATCTTTTAGGGAATAAATTTCGAGGCGTTTTACTTCGAAGTTAGACATGTAGTTTAGAATTAATAGAAAAGAAGTTGAAATGTCCTTATGGTTTTCTCCCTCCAATCTCGCACGAAGAAAAGGTGAATGGAATGACAATGAGAAGCAGGTAAATCACAACAAATGCATTTTGTGAATACCAGGAAGCATTGAATCCAGTCAGTTTATCAAATTGTCAAGAAAGTTTCACTGAACTTCTTCTAAACCAGGGGGTTGCGAGAACGAAGGTAGTTCTTCTAGTAGGGAATGGGCCCTTCCAACACTTGTCTCCCACTCCCTTCCTCTTGCATTTTTGAGCTGTCCTGTGACGCCATTTTCCAAGCCCAAGTATGAAGACGCAAAAAATAAAAAGAAAAACCCTGAGATAACTCTTGCCAAACCGAGCCGAGCCCTGCCCTCAGCCCTCCTCCTGCGCGGACAATTTCACCAAAGAGACCCCGAGCAGAAGAAGAAGAACCACAAAGAAAAGCCTAGTAGATTTTGTTTTCAAACTCTCCGCCCATAACTAAAATGCCCGTCATTCCGTCCGCCCGTAACTAAAGACCATGACGAATACAGTTAAACACATGTCAATGAGGCTGTTGTTGAAAAAAAATGCTAAGTTTCAACCTTAGAATGAAAGGGACGATAAAAGTCTCTTTCAAAGGAAGGCCTATCTTCCTAATAAAATAATATAAAAAAACAAGTAAATCTTTTCAACATTGTTTCTAGTGTAAAATAAAAATCATTTGAGGTAACCTTCCTATATTCTTCGCGGCTATGTTTTTTTCGTTTGGAGAACATGGAAATCAGTCACATGGTAGTCAAATTCTAACAGTTGTCGCAACACCTATAATTAATTTAATCTTACACTGCAAGTGTAGCTTGGTAGTTATTCAATAATCCATCATAATAACTATTCTATCATAAGATCCGGAGCCAACTACCCATCTGAGATTTCCAAAATACCAGTGCTTTGTGGATAAATGGTTGCGTCAAGAGTAGGAGACATGTGAAGGATCCGGAGCCCCATCATGCATCCAGAGAATGAACTCCCAATTTTGTAAGTATTTTTCACGCATAACTTGTTGCCAGAAGCCTTTTCTGGTGACTGCTCCCCATAAGTTTTTTTAGTAAAAGAGCCAAGTTGAATAAAGGGATATATTTTTTCCCCATCCACCAAGGGAAATGGGAAGGTTAATCAGTTCCAAATTTGCAAGGTGAATTTTACACTCTCTTCTAGTTCTCTCCCACAAAAAATGAGATGTGATTGTATTTAATTTCTTGATCACACCCTTTGGGAGATTTAAGATATGCATCCAATATATGGGGATGCAATGTATGGCCGATTTAATTAGAAAAACATAGAACAGAGTGAAATCCAAGTGTGAGCCCAATGACTAAGCCACTTCTCAATTTTCTTAGTGAGACAATCCCAGTTCCTGATTTTGTAACCATTTGGTTTCAAAATGAAGCCCAGGTATCGGAAACTAGCATCCATATCCATGTGAACAATTTTGACCCCAAAAGTGGTAGCAATATGAAGAATCGATGGAGCGTCTGCCTCATCTGTAATGAGAATGGACTTCGATTTATTCATATATAGAGTTGAGGTAAGGCCAAAGTCATGTAGGAGACCATAAAAGGCAATCCATTCTTTAGGGTCCAGTTTACCAATTGTCATTATATCGTCCACAAAAATCAGGTGAGAGAGGATGATTGATGACATTATTCTGCAACCTATTATGATGCCCTGTGATCAAGGAATAAAAGTGGGGACATCACAAAACCTTGTCTAAGTCCTCTATATGCTGAGAAAAAATATGTAGGAAGAACGTTGATCAAGATGGAAAAGGATGTAGACTTTATGCATGCTTTGATCGAGTTAATCATTGTTCTGTCCAGACCAATCTTCTCTAGAATCACCCACAGTAGTTCCCAATCAACATAGTCAAAAGCTTTTGTTAAGTCAATCTTCACGAGACAAGCATCCATTTGGTTCTGATTGACATAATGTATGGCTTCTTGGGTGATTGCAAATGCATCGTGAATCTATCTGTGCTTAACAAAACCAAATTGCTCCATAGAAATATATTTGGACAAGAAGGGTTTAAGTCTATTTGCAATTGTTTTTGAAATCAATTTGTAAATAATGTTGCATCAGAAAATGATACCAGATTTGTAATCTTTGGATTAAGGCAGATGAAGGTAGCATTTGTGGTGCTGGATACCCAACCTAGTCCCCTGGATTCTTCAACCATCTCAGTCAGTTCATGGATCATTTTATCCTGAAAGTGCAGGAAACGTTCGATGGTCCATCCATCCGGGGCCAGACTTTTACCTCTAGCCAGATCTTGTAGAACTTGAAGAACTTCATCCTGTGTTATAGTGGTCCATTTGATTTATTTCCTCCCAGGCGGTCCATTTGATTTATTTCCTCCAGATGCTACCAAGGGGGGAACATGTCACATACTTCAGGTTGTTTGCATAAAGGAACTTGAGCCGGAGAGTAACATAGATTGTTGAAATAGCTTCTAGCCTCCTCTTCGATGTCTGATTGATTGGTCAAAATCGAAGGCCTGGGTTATGCACGTCAATTAAGACTATTATGGAACTAACATGTAAGCATCACACCCAATGGAAAGTTGATTTTGTCGGATGTTTCAATATTTTTCATGGATGTGCTGTGTCAAATCTCAAGAAAAAATAAATTATGCTTTGAATGTCATGACTCTGGTTCTCCTTGTTATGGTTACAGCCTATGTGTAAGATCTTGTATAAAATTATGTCTACCTAGGCGAAAACATGGATTATTTTCTTCCTATTTTTAAATTGTGTCACAAAATTCTGAGCAATTAGTAGAAAAATACATGGATTATTTTCTTCCTATTTTCAAATTGCGTCATAAAATTCTGAGCAATTAGTCGAAAAATATAGACAACTTGCTTCTTATTTTCAAGTATTGCAATGAAATTCTAAATTTCAAAAAGGAATTTAAAAACATAGATGAATTCTGCTTCAAAATATAAAGAAGTTAAACCTGGTAGCACTTTAATAGGAAGAAAACATAAATTGTAATAAATTACCGTAAATTATGTGAGAATACATTAAAACATGGTATCATGGTCAATGAAACAACAACCCTAACACAATTGTGCTACCTATTCTGATCCATAAACAAAGAGGAAACACAGACACTGTGTTAGACAACTAATCTGCATTACAATAGCCAGTTTCTAATGCGTATCCAAAATAACAGTTCTAGAATGGCTACGATTCCTGTCTACCATTTCGCTCTTTCCAATTCATGCGTGGGATATTCCTGCATCCAACTGATATTTTTCTATCAACACTGTTAATCAAAGAAGCAATAACTGCAACAAGAAAATGGTTCAAAATACTTCACTAACGATCTGAA
This sequence comes from Pinus taeda, assembly GCA_000404065.3. Taxonomy (NCBI): domain Eukaryota; kingdom Viridiplantae; phylum Streptophyta; class Pinopsida; order Pinales; family Pinaceae; genus Pinus; species Pinus taeda. The sequence goes on from APFE030898794.1 coordinate 5,697, forward strand.
AATCTTTAAATAATTAAAAACAAATATAGGAAATTACCTGATGTCCGAATCTAGATTGGATGAGCTCTCCTTGACTCAAACCAGTAAGACGACCATTGAAAACATGATCACGGTTAAAGTTGGGTATTATGTCATAGGAAAACGAAAAACAAATAAGCCTAGCACCGGTATATCATGTATCCAAGCATTGGTTTCACAATGAATGCCATAAATGAATTTCCACCGCACTCCATGTATGGCACATGGATTCACCGATCCTGACCCATAATTTTTTTTAAAATGATAATGCCGACTCCATTAATTTTATGGCGTTATACTTGTTCCTATCTCAACACTTTTTATTATCTAATCCACTTCCAAGGATTTGTAGCAGGTTCTATCCACCAAGAACCAAAACCAAACTATGAATTGAGCACTTATTGTAAATGTGTTAGAAAACCTGCACAGATGAATCTAGCTAGCAAAGGTTGAACACACAGCTTTGCAAAGCAAAAACATTAAAGGAAAATCGAAAGAAGAAAAAAATGATTCATTAGAAAATATGCTACAATGCTCATTATATAGCATTACTGGGTGAAGATCCCAAGGTAATGAACTATAGTGGGTGAAGATCCCAAGGTAATGAACTATAGTGGTGATCAATGAGAAGACTCAACACCTACAACAAGTTCCGGAGATAACTAGTCAGTTGCGGAGTTAAAAAATGAGCAAATCAAAGGAGTAAATCATGCAAAAGGAATCTTGCATGCAATCCCATGCTCTAACTAAGAGTCCGCATGTAGATGTGTAGTAGTTGCATGTAGTTGCATGCTTTAACTAAGAGTCCGCATGCAGTTGCATGTAGGTGCATGCTCTAACTGAGACTCTGCATGTAGGTGTAGTAGTTCCAACACCCCCCCTGAACACCACTATGGGGAAAAATAGAAAATGGGCCCTGACAACTAAGGCCAAAGGTCACCCAAAATACAATGCAACATGTATTAAGATCGAGGAAAGAGGGAAAACCTCATGGGAAAAACCCCCCCTCAAAATATAATGTAATCAAAAGAAAAGAGGAAAAAAAAGACAGTTGCTAAGCAACTATGTCCTTCACTCCAAGACGATCACGCAGAGAGCGAAACTTCTGCTCAGTGAATGTCTTGGTGAAGATGTCTGCAGTCTGTTCGGCTAAGGGACAGAACTGCAAATCAATGACCCGATCATGTACTAAGTCTCTGATGTAGTGCATATTGATCTCTATGTGCTTCATCCGCTGCCGCTGTACTGGATCCCTGCAAAATTTGAGAGTGCTCTGGTTGTCACACCAGATGACAATGGGCTGGCGGAACTGAATGCCCAACTCAGTGAGGAAGTGATGTAGCCACATAGCCTGAATGGTGATGTTGACTACTCCTCTGTACTCAGCCTCAACTAAAGAGAGAGCAATAGCAGCCTGCTTCTTGCTCGACCAACAGATAGGGCCAGATCCTAGACTGAGTGAATATCCGGAGGTGGACTTGCGATCAATGCTATCTCCCGCCCAATCAGAAACTGTGAAGCCAAGGAGATTCAATGCAGTGCCTGCTGATAGTGAATCCCAAAGGTGATGGTGCCCTGCACATATCGGAGGATGTGCTTGGCAGCATTCCAGTGTAGCTCATGCGGCTCCTGCATGTATCTGAAAACTGCCCCTACTACACATGAGAGATTTGGTCTGGAGTGGGTGAGGTACAATAAGCTCCCCACTAGCTGTCGGTAGAGAGTGTTGTCAACTAATGGAGTGTCACCTCCATCCTCAAGGCGAACCCCAGACAGAAAAGGAGTCGGTGCTGGCTTGCAGTCAGCCATGCGAAATCTCTCGAGGAGATCTCGTGCATACTTAGCCTGAGAGAGTTTGATGGCTGTGGCATCTTGGCTAATCTCAAGACCAAGAAAGAAGTGTAATGGACCCATGTCCGTCATCAAGAACCTATCATGCAAGGCCCTCTTGACCGTAGCAATGGCTGAAGCCGAGCTGCCAGTGATTAGGAGATCATCTACATACAAAACTAAGATAAGAAGAGAATCATGTGTCGTAAGCATGTAAACATTCGGATCATACTTACATCTTTCAAAGTTTTGTGATAAGAGAAAAGAATCCATCTTTGCGTACCAAGCTCTCGGGGCCTGCTTAAGGCCGTAGAGAGATTTCTTCAGTCTACAGACCAAAGATGAATCCTAAATGAAACCATGTGGCTGCTCCATGTAGATCTCCTCAGATTGGTCTCCATGAAGAAAGGCATTCTTCACATCCATCTGATGTACTTCCCACCGCTGGGCAGCTGCAATGGCAAGTGTAAGGCGAATGGAATCCATCTTTGCTACTGGAGCAAAGGTATCGTCATAATCAATGCCATGCACTTGTTGGAAGCCTTTAGCTACTAGCCTCGCTTTCCGTCTGGTGATTTGCCCATCTGCAGCACTCTTGGTCCTATAGACCCATTTGCATTGGACAAGTTTCCTTCCTGAAGGAAGGGGGACCAGATCCCAAGTCCAGTTCTCAAGGAGGGAGTTATACTCCTCCTCCATGGTGGACTCCCAAGATTGATGCCCAACAGCCTTAGCATAAGACTGTGGATCAGAATACTGAACCAAATGACAATGCCAGGAGGGCGATGGTTCAGTGGCAACGAGGACAAGAGGAGGCTCAATAAGCTCTGAGCTAGTCCTCTGCAAATTAGAATTATCCCCCACAAGACCATTTCTAGCAGCTGGTTGGTCTTGTGCATATATCTCCCGTAAGCTCCTTGTTCTCTGATTTATGACAGGGGAATATGATTCACTGCTGGAAGCCCGATCTGGGCTTGGATGTGGATCATCATTTGCATGCACTAGATTTGTATCTGAAGGCTCTGCCTCTGCATCTGCATGCTCTTCCTCGGCATCTGCATGATCTGTATCTGCATCTGAGTGCACTGAGTCATCATCTCGGACATGAGGTAGATAAAAAGTGTCTGCATGCAACGACTGAGGTGCATGCGAGAGACTTTCCTCAAATTTGACACTTCGCTCAATGATGAGCTTGTCCGTAGAGGGAATGAGGAGTCGATATCCCTTCACACCATCAGGGTATTCAACAAAGATGCACTCAATTCTCTGTGGATCAAGACCTTTCCTCTTTTCAGAGGGGATCCGGGCCCATGCTCGAGAGCCGAAAACACGGAGGTGAGTGATCTCTGGTTTAGTGCCACTCCAAGCCTCAAAGGGGGTCTGATTCTTGATAGACTTTTGAGGAGATCTTTTATGGATGTAGTTAGCACAATTAAGTGCTTCGGCCCATAACTTATGAGGCAATGACTTAGCATGTAGCATGCAGGAAGCCATCTCTTTGAGAGATCGATTCTTTCTCTCAGAAACTTCGTTCTGTTGCGAAGTGTATGGAACTGTGTACTGCAACTGTATGCCGGACTGAAGGCAAAGGTTCCGAAGTGCTGTGTTAACATATTCCCCCCCATTGTCTGTACGGAGGGCTTTGATCTTTCTCTCTGACTGTGTCTCAACTAGTGCTTTGAAATCTTCAAAGTGCTCAAAAACTTCAGATTTGTTCCTGAGAAGATACACCCAAGTATACCGTGAGAAATCATCAATAAATGTAAGCACATACCTTGCTTTGTTGATGGAAGGATGAGGAAAGGGCCCCATGAGATCACTATGGATCAGATCTAGAGGAGAGGATGCTCTGTGAGTCTTGCCGGTGTCAAAATTTTCTCTGGGATGTTTGCCAAGAACACATCCTTCACAAACTCCTTCGGAGAAACTGATATTTGGCAAGCCTTCCACCATCTCATTCTTGCTTAGTTGCTGCATATACCTATAATTTAAGTGACCGAACCTTTCGTGCCAAAGCCTACTACTATCATCAGCATGTGTAAGCAATAAGGAGGATTCAGATTCAATAAATTCAGAAAATGTATACAATCTGGCTCCATTGTTTACCTCACCGATTCCAATTTTGGAGCTGCTATGTAAGTCATATATGTTCACTGCATCTGGAGTGAATTCCACTCTCTTTCTGATGCCAGAATGAGTGATCTGATAAACTGAAAGCAGGTTTACTGAAAGTTTTGGAACATGAAACACATCTTCAAAGCTTCCGTGTAAAAGTTCCACTCTACCTTTTCTGGTGACCTCAATAGGTGAGTCATCTCCCATGAGGATGGGAGGTCCTTTTCATGCATCCAAAGAGGAATAGACTTCCTTTGCAGCAGCCATATGATGTGATGCACCAGAATCTATAATCCATGCATCAAGGGAAGAATTAATTGCAACTAAAGCATGAAAATTGTTACCTTTCTCGTGTGGCGGATCCTCAGCTTTTTTCTTGGCGCCCTGAGGGATGTGGTCCCCAAGGTTGTGCTTCTGAAGAATTTCTGCCATTTGGTCAATTTGTTTCTTCATGCAAGTGGATTCTGGATGGAATCCTCTTTGGCAGTAGGTGCATCTATTTCCTTTCTTCCCTTTCTCATTTCTCAAGCCGGAGGAGTCATTGAAGGGCTTGGTGTACCCTTCCTTCTTTGGATGGGAATGCGCTTTTCCCTTGTCTTTTTGCTGCTAATTTTTCTGATTTGAATCAGATCTGTGATTTTTGTTGTAGCTGCCATCATGCACAGCGAGTGCATGCACTTTTGGAGGTTTGATTTTCCCCATGCCAATGAGTTTATCTTGCTCAAAAATAAGGGACTCCATAAATTCTTTGAGAGAAGGCATAGTGTAGGATTTACTTATTGCAAGCCTTACTAAATGAAATGTAGACACAAAGATGGAGTATTTCGGTCCGAGCTTTGACATAATAGAGAGAACTTGGAGACACTCCTCCTTAGATTTGTCAATTCCACAACCCTTTAGTTGCAGCAATAGTTCATTATATTTGGTGAAGAAGTCTTGAATTTTGTCATAGTTTCATGGACCCAATGACAACACCGCCACTTCAAGCAGATTTCCTTTCATCTCATCCTGTTTCCCGTAGAGATCTTCAACCTTTTTCCAAATCTCATTGGGAGTATTGCAGGCAGATAGATGAAACTGCAACTCTGGAGAGATGCACATGCATATGGATCCGTGGGCCTCATCCCTACAATTGAGGTACCTGGATTTCTCTATGGCTGAAGCGGGTTCCACTTCTGTAGCCATGGTAATCCTATACAACCCTTTATGACGAAGGTATCGAGCCATTTGGTCCTTCCATTCGTGATAGATGTACGGTGTTAGGATCAATGTTTTGGGAAACTCCATTTTTCTGTCGATCTTTGATCTCCAAGCTGTAATACCTGCAAAATAAAGTAATGGTGCACCTTTTATCTAGAAACCTGTGGGCTCTGATACCATGTAAATGTGTTAGAAAATATGCACAGATGAATCTAGCTAGTAAAGGTTGAACACACAGTTTTGCAGAGCAAAAACACTAAAAGAAAATCAAAAGAACAAAAGAATGGTTCATTAGAAAATAGGTTACAATGCTCATGATATAGCATTACTGGGTGAAGATCCCAAGGTAATGCACCATAGTGGTGATCAATGAGAAGACTCAACACCTACAACAAGTTCCGGAGATAACTAGCCAGTTACGGAGTGAAAGAAGGAGCAAAGCAGGGAGTAAATCATGCAGAAGAACTAACCAGTTGCGAAGTTAAAGAATGAGCAAATCAAGGAGTAAATCATGGAAAAGGAATCTTGCATGTACTCCCATGCTCTAACTAAGAGTCCGCATGTAGGTGTGTAGTAGTTCCAACATTTTCTACAGAAAAAAACTTACAAGTAATGTTATGTGCAAAGGCAAAACACCTCAGCACAACATAAAATTAGCACCTCCGCTTTCAACAACATCGGATCATAAAACGTTGTGTGTTGGTTCATTGTGCCGGTCCATAATTATGTTTAATTGTACAACCAAAATGGTGATCAAGATGTGCATGAATGTGCATATATTCAACATGAACTCGTAGACAAATCTAGCAATAGCATGAACCAAGGAGAGCGTTAACCGTTGTGTATAACTAAACTATTATGTTGTGTATATGGATTTTCCAATGAATGCTATAGGAAACAATACAAAAATCACATTGTTGTAGGTAGACTCTGACAAGTAATGAAGCATTAAAATCCATGGCAATGATGATTGTAATGAATATGGTCTCACTCATGTAGAATTCACTGTTGATAGTTGCCTTATCTTCACGTTTTGTCTTTGTCTTTCTTATAAGCAAACCGTCAACATTCTCATATATAAAAAACAAAACTAGTGTTATAATTGTGAGAGGGACTACATGATCTAGGTGGATATTGGTGGTCATCCATTTATTCTATTTGGACCTCATCGTTGTTTTTTCCAGTTTAATTAATTGTAGCACAATTTACTATTTTTAATAGTTTTTCGCACCATCAACTTCCAGAGCTGCTTTGAGGTCTAAATGACTTTTTTTTGTTCAACTTCCAGAGCTGCTTTGAGGCCTAAATGACTTTTTTTTGTCTTTCTAATGTGGTAGTGTGCGCGTCAAATGGATCATATGCCAAAGTTAAAACCCCGGGAAATTGGTGTACCAATTTACCCAAAATAGGATCATAGTTTTGGGGCTTCATATCCTAGGGTTAGGTTTTTGGATAAGGTTTTCCATTGTTTCTCAATAACAAATAGGCCTTTCAGCATTATTTTAACACAATTCAGAAGCATGTAGCGGCCACATATCTTCTAAAAAATAAACTATCCCAACTACTTTATTTTGATTTTTGTATATAACCATATTCCAATTTTTTTATATTAATGAAATGAAATATTCTTTCTGTTGCATCATTGTGTATAAGTGTGTATTTCTGTAATTTGTTGGGTTACTGAAAAATCTAGATGGCCACGTGAGTTTTAAAGTCAAATGTTTACATTGTTGTGTACTCCAATCGCTTTGCAAGGTTCTACAACACGATATTTACAACAGAGAAGTACCTTAAATTATACATCCTTCAATTGTTTTAACACAAATGTCGTTACCCGTGAGGCTCTCCAACAAAATAAAATAAGGGTGGACACTCATGCAACGTGACTGTAATTGGATTGATTATCCCCCCCAAAACAAAGGTTGCGGAGGATTTAGGCACCCCAACAGAAGTCATACGCTTTCAAGAGTAAGGATGGTGTGGATAGATGGAATTCCAATTTTACTGACGCGTCAGGCATTTGAAGTTGTTAGAATAAAGAATTTAACATATGATGACCATAACAATCCATTTGCGAGGGGTTTGGCCACTTGTTCACTGTCTGACGATTAATGAAGTCAATGGGATCTGGATGCAGTCAGCCATGAATTACATTATCCAAACCATTTTTTCATTCAATATTGTGCCAATCGGTTATTAGTAGAATTATAAAGAGATTTCAACATACGATAGACGTTTCTACAGTTCTGCGATTAAAATTACAAAAACAAAAAAAAAATTACATGTTATATCAAAATCAAAATCAAATGGCAAATGGTTACAGGTGAACATACTTACTTGAATCTCCCATTGTAACTATATGTATCGATAAACAATTTTCATACCTCCCCAACTCCTCGCATACGTTTTTGTTCCATCTGTTTTTTAAAACCTCTTTCACACAATTTGTTCTTTTTTTTTTAACTTTATTAAGTTGAATCTATTTATTGGATAGGAAACATTTTATCCACAGTGAAATGTATGCTATCACAATGTAAAACTTAGTCAAACTTGGACTTGAACCTGAAAATGAGCAAGAACTAAACCCTGAAATAGTTTACTTGATCTGTAGTCACCTGAGATGTGTTTTTGTGGCACCCATAAAATTCACCACCCATTATGAAGTTTCATTAAATTAGGAATAAAAAAAAGATAAAATATTCCAGGAGGAGAAGCAGAGACAAAATCTATCAGAAAGTTCATGTGACTCGCTGGCATCCAGGCAAAAGACCGACTAAGGACGTACAATCCTTTCCTCTGCCTATAAATTCCCCACCCTACTCACTACCCATTTCAATGCGACTCGATCCCTCTGCAACGCCTCTAGGTTCTTGAGGTTGAGGAAGCTCATAGAAACAGTTGTTTCAATCTCCAGATCATAGTGTGCACCAAGCCAACAGATCTCATACATGAATTCTCTAGGCAACCTCAAATTCTCTAAACTTCTTCAATGGAAATGGTGAATCTTGGTGCAATTGCAATTATATTACTAATAATTATAGTATTGGTTGTAGCGACAATGCAGGCATATGGAAATACTGATCAGAAGGTTGGAATCCATCGGTTCCTCGCAGCTCAATACAAGGTCATGAATGTTGGAACTACTACACACCTACATGCGGACTCTTAGTTAGAGCAAGGGACGGCATGCAAGATTCCTTTTGCATGATTTACTCTTTGATTTGCTCCTCCTTTCACTCCGCAACTGGCTAGTTATTTCTGGAACTTGTTGTAGGTGTTGAGTCTTCTCATTGATCACCACTATGGTGCATTACCTTGGGATCTTCACCCAGTAATGCTATATCATGAGCATTGTAACCTATTTTCAAAAATCATTCTTTTCTTCTTTCGATTTTCTTTTAGTGTTTTTGCTCTGCAAAGCTGTGTGTTCAATCTTTAATAGCTAGATTCATCTGTGCAGGTTTTCTAACACATTTACATGGTATCAGAGCCCACAGGTTGCTAGATAAAAGGTGCACCAGTACTTTATTTTGCAGGTATTACAGCTTGGAGATCGAATATTGACAGAAAAATGGAGTTTCCCAAAGCATCGATCCTAACACCGTACAACTATCACGAATGGAAGGACCAAATGGCTCGATACCTTCATCATAAAGGGTTGTACAGGATTACCATGGCTACAGAAATGGAACCCACTTCAGCCATAGAAAAATCCAAGTACCTCAACTGTATGGATGAGGCCCACGAATCCATATGCATGTGCATCTCTCCAGAGTTGCAGTTTCATATATCTGCCTGCAATACTCACAATGAGATTTGGAAAAAGGTTGAAGATATTTATGGGAAACAGGATGAGATGAAAGGACATCTGCTCGAAGTGGAGCTGCTGCCATTGGATCCACGGAACTATGACAGAATTCAAGACTTTTCACCAAATATAATGATCTATTGCTACAACTCAAGGGTTCTGGAATTGACAAATCCGAGGAGAGTCACCAAGTTCTCTCTATTATGTTAAAGCTCAGACCCGAATAATCCATCTTTGTGTCTACATTTCATTACGTAAGGCTCGCAATAGGTAAATCCTACACTATGCCTTCTCTCAAAGGATTTATGGAGCCCCTTATTTTTGAGCAAAATAAACTCATTGGCATGGGGAAAATCAAACCTCCAAAAGCACATGAACTTACTGTGCATGATAACAGCCACAATAAACATCACAGATCTGATTCAAGTCAGAAAAATCAGCGGCAAAAACAAGGGAAAAGTACACTCCCATCCAAAGAAGGAAGGGTACACCAAGCCCTTCAATGACTCCTCCGGCTCAAGAAATGAGAAAGGGAAGAAAGGAAACAGATGCACCTACTGTCAAAGAGGATTCCATCCAGAATCTTCTTGCATGAAGAAACAAATTGACCAAATGGAAAAAATCCTTCAGAAGCACAACCTTGGGGATCACATCCCTCAGGGCGCCAAGAAGAAAACTGAGGATCCGCCACACGGGAGAGGTAATAATTTTCATGCTTTAGTTTCAATTAATTCTTCTCCTCATGCATGGATTATAGATTCTGGTGCATCACATCATATGGCTGCTGAAAAGGAAGTCTATTCCTCTTTGGATGCATGCAAAGGACCTCCCATCCTCATGGGAGATGACTCACCTATTGAGGTCACCGGAAAAGGTAGAGTGGAACTTTTACACGGAAGCTTTGAAGATGTGCTTCATGTTCCAAAACTTTCGTTAAACCTGCTTTCAGTTTATCAGGTCACTCATTCCGGCACCGGAAAGAGAGTGGAATTCACTCCAGATGTAGTGAACATATATGATCTACATAGCAGCTCCAAAATTGCAACTAGTGAGGTAAACAATGGAGCGAGACTGTATACATTTTCTGAATTTATTGAATCTGAATACTCCTTATTGCTTACACATGCTGATGATAGTAGTAGGATTTGGCACGAGAGGTTTGGTCACTTAAATTACAGGTATATGCAGCAGCTAAGCAAGAATGAGATGGTGGAAGGCTTGCTAAATATCAGTTTCTCCAAAGGCATTTGTGAAGGGTGTGTCCTTGGCAAACATCCCAGAGAAAATTTTGACACCGGCAAGACTCACAGAGCATCCTCTCCTCTAGATCTGATCCATAGTGATCTCATGGGGCCTTTTCCTCATCCTTCCATCAACAAAGCAAGGTGCTTACATTTATTGATGATTTCTCACGGTATACTTGGGTGTATCTTCTCAGGGCCAAATCTGAAGTTTTTGCACACTTTGAAGATTTCAAAGCACTAGTTGAGACACAGTCAAAGAGAAATATCAAAGCCCTTCGTACAGACAATGGGGGGGAATATGTTAACAAAGCACTTCAAAACCTTTGCCTTCAGTCTGGCATACAGTTGCAGTACACAGTTCCTTACACTCCGCAGAAGAACGGAGTTGCTGAAAGAAAGAACTGATCTCTGAAAGAGACGGCTTCCTGTATGCTGCATGCTAAATCATTGCCTCATAAGATATGGCCGCAGCACTTAATTGTGCTAACTACATCCAGAACAGATCTCCTCATAGTTCTGTCAAGGATCATACCCCCTTTGAGGCTTGGAGTGGCACTAAATCGAAGGTCACCCACTTTCGTGTTTTCAGCTCTAGAGCATGGGCTAGGATCCCCTCTGAAAAGAGGAAAGCTCTTGATCCTCGGAGCATTGAGTGCATCTTTGTTGGATACCCTAATGGTGTGAAGGGATACCGACTCCTGATTCCCTCTGCTGATAAGCTCATCATTGAGCGAAGTGTCAAATTTGAGGAAAGTCTCTCGCATGCACCTCAATCGCCACATGCAGACACCTTTTATCTACCTCATGTCCGAGATGATGACTCAATACACTCAGATGCAGATACAGAGCATACAGATGTCGAGGTAGAGCATGCAGATGCAGAGACAAAGTCTTCAGATACAAATCTAGTGCATGCAAATTATGATCCACATCAAAGTCCAAATCGGGCTTCCAGCAGTGAATCATCTTCCCCTGTCATAAATCAGAGAACAAGGATCTTACGTGAGATATATGCACAAGACCACCCAGCTGCTAGAAATGGTCTTGTGGGGGATAATTATGATCTGCAAAGGACTAGATCAGAGTTTATTGAGCCTCCTCTTGTCCTCACTGCCACTGAACCATCGCCATCCTGGCATTGTCATTTGGTTCAGTCTTCTAATCCACAGTCTTATGCTGAGGCTGTTGGGCATCCGTCTTGGGAGTCCACCATGGAGGAGGAGTATAACTCCCTCCTCGAGAACCAGACTTGGGATCTGGTCCCCCTTCCTTCAGGAAGGAAACTTGTCCGATGCAAATGGGTCTACAGG
>APFE030898794.1:19544-65025 GCA_000404065.3 Pinus taeda
GCCTCTTCGAGGGGGCAACCTCCTTTACATTACATAAATGAACAATTCTTGGATGATTCAAATGAAAAGACCTCCTTTCTATATATAGGAGTCTAAGGGGTCATTACATAATCAGAGCCTACATAACAATAATAATGTAAGGGCACATAATAACAATAGTGGGCTTCTATGGGGCACAATAGTAACAATATGGGCACTACATGGGTACATCAATATAATAAGTGGGTTGTACTAATAACAATAAGGGGTTACACTAGCAATATAGGGGCCTAACAGCTGCCCAGGGATGGGGAGTACATCAAATGGATGTGAAAAATGCCTTTCTTCAGGGAGACCTATCAGAGGAGATTTACATGGAGAAGCCACATGGTTTCATTCACGATTCATCTTTGGTCTACAGACTGAAGAAATCTCTCTACGGCCTTAAGCAGGCCTCGAGAGCTTAGTATGCAAAGATGTATTTTTTTCTCTTATCACAAAACTTTGAAAGATGTAAATCTGATCTGAATGTTTACATGCTCAGGACACATGATTCTCTTCTTATCTTAGTTTTGTATGTGGATGATCTCCTAATCACTGGAAGCTCGGCTTCAGCCATTGCTACAGTCAAGATGGCCTTACATGATAGGTTCTTGATGATGGACATGGTTCCATTACACTTCTTTCTTGGTCTTGAGATTAGCCAGGATGCCACAGGCATCAAACTCTCTCAGGCTAAGTATGCACGGGATCTCCTCGAGAGATTTCGCATGACTGACTGCAAGCCAACACCGACTCCTTTTCTGTCTGGGGTCCGCCTTGAGGATGGAGGTGAAACTCCATTAGTTGACAGTGCTCTCTACCAACAGCTAGTGGGGAGCTTATTGTACCTCACCCACTCCAGACCAGATCTCTTATATGCAGTAGGGGCAGTTTCCAGATACATGCAGGAGCCACATGAGCTACACTGGAATGTTGCCAAGCGCATCCTCCGATATGTGTAGGGAACCATCACCTTCGGGATTCACTATGCAGCAGGCACTGCATTAAATCTTCTTGGCTTCACAGATTCTGATTGGGTAGGAGACAACATTGATCGTAACTCCACCTCCGGATATTCACTCAGTCTAGGATCTGGCCCTATCTGTTGGTTGAGCAAGAAGCAGGTTGCTATTGCTCTCTCTTCAGCTAAGGCCGAGTATAGAGGAGTAGTCAACATCACCATTCAGGCTCTATGGCTACAACACTTCCTCACTGAGTTGGGCGTCTAGTTCCACCAGCCCATTGTCATCTGGTGTGACAAACAAACCACTCTCAAATTTTGCAGGGATTCAGTACAGCGGCAGCGGACGAAGCACATAAAGATCCATATGCACTACATCAGAGACTTAGTACATGATCGGGTCATTAATTTGCAGTTCTATCCCTTAGCAAAACAGAGTGCAAACATCTTCACCAAGACATTCACTGAGCAGAAGTTTCACTCTTTGCGTAATCGTCTTGGAGTGAAGGACACAGTTGCTTAGCAACTGTCTTTTCTTCCTCTTTTCTTTTAATTATATTGTATTTTGATGGGGGGGTTTCCCACGAGGTTTTCCCTTTTTCCTCAATATTAGTACAAGTTGCACTGTATTTTGGGTGACCTTTGGCCTTAGTTTCCAGGGCCCATTTTCTATTTTTCCCCATAGTGGTGTTAAGGGGGGGTGTTGGAACTACTACACACCTACATGCGGACTCTTAATTAGAGCATGGGACTGCATGCAAGATTTCTTTTACATGATTTACTCTTTGATTTGCTCCTTCTTTCACTCCGCAACTGGCTAGTTATTTCCGGAACTTGTTGTAGATGTTGAGTCTTCTCATTGATCACTACTATGGTGCATTACCTTGGGATCTTCACCCAATAATGTTATATCATGAGCATTGTAACTTATTTTCAAAAATCATTATTTTCTTCTTTTGATTTTCTTTTAGTGTTTTTGCTCTGCAAAGCTGTGTGCTCAACCTTTACTAGCTAGATTCATCTGTGCAGGTTTTCTAACACATTTACAGTGAAATGCAGCCACAAGAATGGAATCTGCTAGAAAGAGGTGGGGAAAAGTAAGAGTTATGTGAAGTTAATCTGTTGCAAACAGAGTTGGGTGAACGCACTGACATACCGCTACAACTATGGGGCGTGTGGCAAGGTTTGTAGCTTTGGATACACTTGCTACAATGTGAACTAATTGAACATGGCCTACAATCGAAATAATTGTGAGTATTATGCTGAACAAATGCATATATGGAATGTGCTCCTATACCTAAACCAAACTTTATTTTTTACGTTCATCAGAATTAGTTGTTTATTATGAGGATAGCTAGCTTTAGCTAGTTGGTTCTACGGAGCTCAGCTCCCAATAGCTCCTCCACACAACTTGTCTACACCTCAAACTCTGCATAAATTATCTCCTCTAAGCTCTGCACAACAGCTCCTCCACACCTCGAACTCCGCACAACTTACATCCTCTTCACCTTGAACTTTGCACATATCTCCTCTACACCTTGAACTTCGCAAAACTCATCATCACCTATTCTTTAATTCTCTAGGATCCTGGTGAGAGTCGTGCTGTTTGTCCGGACATTATACGTAGAATTCTAATTTTCTTTGCATTATTTTATTGAGGAAAGAACCTAAGCCACCTCCCTCACATAAATGGTTGCCCCGTTCTACAATGGTATAAACAAATATCTAACAATATTAGTTAACTCACATACATATTAGTTAACTATCAGATTCTAAGTATGCATAGACTTTGCAATGTTTAAGCAATTTGTAATTTTAGTTATAAGTTACTATCGAATAAGTTATCGGCTAGTCGTGGTTAAAGTCTTAACGTTATTGACTAGTCGTTGTTAAAGTCTTAAAGTTGGAGCAAGCTCATTGTGTGGAATGACTTTAACGTGAGAAGAAGCTCATTGTGTGGGAGAGTGAAGCTATGTATGATGGAAATAATAATCTCAATCACTGCAATAAACAGTTTGATAGCAACCATATTTGTTAGAATTATTTTTGCAGGTTGTCTCTGTTTGAAGATTGAAGGATTCTGAAATGCAGCAAGGAATTTAAAATAGTTAATGTATTTTGGTAAATAGATATGGGCAAGAATTTATTAAGGGCTTATTGCCCACACTCCAGAAACACCTGCAAATAGATATGAGCAAGAATTTATTAAGCACCTATTGCCCACACTCCAGAAACACCTGAGCCAACACCTGCAAATAGATATGAGGAAGAATTTATTAAGCACCTATTGCCCACACTCCAGAAACACCTGAGCCACACTCAACGACAACATCATATTAATTTGGCTCTATCATGAATTAAATGTAAAATTGTATGTTGAGTTAAATATGAATGTAAAAATTCATTTTGATATGATAAAGAGTAAGAGAGTTGGAGAAAAGAGACTGCAAGTCTTTGAGGAGAAAATGGTGGAGCAAATTTTGGTGGGCGCTGTGAAACAGTTGTGTGTTATTCCGCGTAAGTGTAAATCACCGTAAAACTTTTATTTTTACTTAGTGAATGAGCTGCCTCATATAAATGTGTTTTCATGTTTTAGAATTCAATACTAAGTTTTTATTGTGTTGCTCCAACCTTATCTTGTTTTACTCTCAGTTTTTGCCGTAAGTAAATTTTGCATCATTGAGTCTCTCTAAATTCAAGTCCGCCAAATCCAAGAGGTAGGTGCTAGGTGAAAGTAGCTTCGTTAAAATCATAACTCTCTCCCCCGGTGAAAATTAAGTTTCCTAAATTTTTCTAACATGGTATCATAGCGGGTTAAATATTGTTAGTGTAAAAACAAATGCTTTTACTAGCAGTCAAAATTGTTTTGAAGTCAGATTGTTTTTACCAGCTGGTAGAAGGTTTTTTTTTGCGTTCAGAAATGACAACATCAAGCACAAGCTTGACTAATCCTCAAATACCTCAATTTAATGCAAAAATTATGATTATTGGACTATTACAATGAAGGCCATGTTTTCTTCTCAAGACATTTGGTATTTAGTGGAGAATGGTTTTCAAGAACCAGCAGATGTAGCAACATATGTCTTATCTCAACAAGAAAAAGATTTGTTAAGGGACAACACGAAGAAGGATTCAAAAGCCTTGTTTTATATTTTCCAAGCAGTTCATGAAAGTATTTTCCCAAGGGTTGCAGCAGCAACGAAGTCCAAGCAAGCATGGGACGAAAGCCTACCAAGGCATGGTAAAAGTCAAGATAGCAAAGCTGCAAATGTTGAAGAGAGATTTTCAAACACTTTGTATGAGAGAGTCTGAGAATACAGACTCGTTTTTTACACATGTAAGTGGGTTGGTTACTCAAATCAAGTCTCATGGTGAGACATTTGAGGAAAGAAGAATAGTTGAGAAAGGTTTGAGGCCATTGTTGTGGCCATAGAAGAGACAAAGGATCTCTCACAGTTCTCAATGGATGAGCTTAATGCATCACTAATTTATCATGAACATAGATTGAATAGTGCAGCAAGCTCCTCATTGGAGCATGCCTTCAAGACACAAGTATCATTTGGTCAAGGTCAAGGCAGAGGAAGATCATATGCTAGAGGAAGAGGAAGAAACTCACACAGAGGTGGAGGAAGCAGCCCTTCAAGCTCAAGCGGAAAAGGCAGCAATCAAAATCCAAGTCAAGGCCCAAGCCAAAATCAAGCACAAGGTCAAAGGTATGATAAATCTCAAGTTCAGTGTCATTACTGCAAGAAGTATGGTCATTATGCAAATGAATGTAGAAAGAAGCAATATGACATTAGTAACAAACCAAGTGTAAATTTCACAAGAGAAAATCAGAACCATGATAGCATGTTTTTAGCTTATAATGTAGCACAAGAAAAACAGAGTGAATATGGTATCTAGATTCAGGGTGTAGCAACCACATGTCAGGAAACATAGAAATGTTTTCTAATCTAGATGAGAGTGTGAAATCTGAAGTGACATTAGGGACTGATAGCGAAGTCTCTGTCATGGAAAAAGGAAGAGTTAATATCCTAACAAAGAAGGGGGATAAGAAATACATCTCAGATGTTTACTTTGTCCCCAGTCTGAAACATAATCTCATGAGTGTTGGACAACTCATGCAGAAAGGCTACAATGTCTTCTTCAAAAATGATGTGTGAACAATTTTGGATAGGACTCCAAGCAAACAGCTAATTGCAAAGGTTCAGATAACAAATAATTGAATGTTTCCCCTAAAAATAATATCATATTTGCATAAAGAAAGTGCACAAGAACAACTACCTATGGACTCACAAGAAGATGGAAGAAAAGAGACAGCTCTAATACAAGTAAACTTTCAAGCAGAGGTCAAAGATGAAAATTGGTTATGGCATTTGAGATTTAGTCATCTCAACTTTGGAGGTTTAAATTTGCTGCATACGAAAGACATGGTGAAGGGTTTACCACTCATAGAAAAACTAAAAAGCATATGTGAAGGATGTATCTTGGGCAATCAATATAGAGAGACATTTCCAGCAGGAAAGTCAGTGAGGGCAAAGGCACCTTTGGAGATTGTTCACTCATATTTATGTGGACCAATGCAAACACTATCAATTGGTGGCAGCCACTATGTATTGACCGTCATAGATGACTACATAGGGAAGACATGGGTCTATCTCCTAAAACAGAAAAGTGAAGTGTTTTAGCATTTTCGCCAATACAAGGCTCTTGTTGAGAAGCAAAGTGAAAACTACATCAAAGTCCTCAGAATTGACAGAGGTGGCGAATATATCTCAAATGACTTCCTTAGATTTTGCAGGGAGCATGGAATTCACAGGCAATTTACAACAAGATATACACCGCAGTCAAATAGTGTGGCAGAAAGGAAGAATAGGACCATTATGGAGATGGCAAGGAGTATGTTGAAAGAAAAGCATTTGCCAAATGACTACTGGGCTGAAGTTGTCGCTTGTGCAGCATATATCTTGAATAGATGTCCAACCAAAAGCGTCCAGAACATTATTCCTGAAGAGACATGGAGTGGAAAAAAACAAAATGTCACTCACATAAAAGTTTTTGGATGTGTGGCATATGCACGTCCCATATGAGTTAAGGAAGAAGTTGGTCAGCAAGGAGGAGAAATGTATATGTGTTGGATACAGTGATGAATCCAAGGCATACAAGCTCTAGAATCCATCAACCAAAAATGTCATAATCAGCAGAGATGTGCAGTTTATAGAAGAGGAAGCGTGGGATGGAAGTTTAGAAAAGGCAATCAATGTCAAAGCATGCATACCACATGAGGACAAAGGGGAATTAACAACAACAAGTAATTCCTCAATAGTGACTCCCTCTACTCCTATTTAAGCGAAGCAAAGAAGGCAGCAAGAAATGCCATCAACAAATAATATGACAGTTTCGTGTAGCCAACCAAGTGCTTCTCCAAGCACACCGCGAAGCGCAACACTAAGTGACATGTCAAGCCCATCTTCAACAAGCGCAAGAAGACCAAAATTCAGAAATTTAAATGAAATTTATGAGCAAGATGAAGTTGATACTAGCGAAGGTATGAATTCCTTATTTGCATTATTTTGTCATGTAGATGACCCAATCTACTTTGAATATGTAGTCAAAGAATAAAAATGGGTTGCGGCAATGGAGGAAAAAATAAAAGCAATAGAAAGGAATGACACATGGGAGTAAGTGACCCTTCTGAAAGAAAAACATGTCATTGGAGTGAAGTGAGTCTATAAGACCAAAAGCAACATTGAAGGAGAGATTGAAAGGCACAAAGCAAGGCTAGTTGTCAAAGGATACAAGCAGAAGCATGGAAGATATTACGCGGAGACGTTCACGGTAGTCGTGCAGATGAAGATAGTGCACGCAGTTGTGGCAGTTGTCGCACATCACAAATGGAGAGTGTATCAAATGGATGTAAAATCAGTGATCTTGAATGGAGTGTTGAAAGAGGAAGTGTATGTCGCGCAACCGCCTGGTTATGAGATTGAAGGCCAAGAAGACAAAGTGTATCGGTTGAGGAAAGCTCTTTATGGATTAAAGCAAGCACCGCACGCATGGTATAACATGATAGATGCCTACATGTTGGACAATGGTTTCAACAAATGTGACGGTAAGCCTACTCTCTACATCAAATAGAGCGAAGGTAAGATTCTCATTGTCGTCTTATATGTAAATGATTTGATTTTTACAAGAAGTGATGATTTCCTCATCGATGATTTCAAACAAGTCATGAAGAGTGAATTTGAAATGACTGACTTGGGATTGTTAAGATATTTTTTTGACATAGAAGTGAAGCAAACAGAAAATGACATTTTTATCTCTCAAGCAAAGTATGTGGCAAAAATTTTGGAAAGGTTTAAAATGTAGAACAACAAGTCTGCATCAACTCCAACTGTCATAGGGTTGAACTTGAACAAAGAAGATTGCAACAACAATGTCAATCTGACATTATACAAAAGCATGATAGGCAGCTTGATGTATTTGACCGCCACTAGGTCAGATATAATGTATGCAGTAAGTTTAATGTCAAGGTTCATGGAGACACCCAAGGAGACACAATGGAAAGCAGCAAAAAGGATTCTAGGTATGTCAATGGGACAAAATAGTATGGTGTTTTGTACACAGCAACAAGTGATTTCAGACTGGTTGGTTACACTAACAGTTATTGGGTAGGCAGTGTCGATGACAAAAAGAGCACGTCAGGATACGTTTTCCATTTGGGTTCTGGAGCCATTTTATGGGCCTCCAAAAAGCAGCCAGTAGTGTCACTGTCAACAACAGAAGCTGAGTATGTCGCAGCAATAGCAACAGTGTGTCAGACAGTTTGGATGAGACGGATGTTGAGGGATCTTTGTCATGACCAAGAGGGCACGACAACACCTCAACAATTGCATTGTTAAATAATTATGTCTTCCACAAGAGGACCAAACATATTGATGCTAAATATCATTTTATTAGAGAGTTGATTAACAATAATGAAATTGTGTTGTAGCACTGCAGATCACAAGAACAATTTACTGATATTTTCACAAAGCCATTTGCCTATGAAAGTTTTGTTTATCTCATAAATTGTTTGGGAATTTTCAATGGCGGCAATTGTGATTAAGGGGGAGTGTTGAAAATAATAATCCCAACCACCGCAATAAACAACCTGACAGCAGCGATACTTGTAAGACATATTTTTGCAAGTTGCGTCAGCAGCCATACTTGTAAGACGTATTTTTGCATTGTTTATCTCATAAATTGTTTGGGAATTTTCAATGGCGGCAATTGTGATTAAGGGGGAGTGTTAGAAATAATAATCCCAACCACCGCAATAAACAACCTGACAGCGGCCATACTTGTAAGACGTATTTTTGCAAGTTGCTTAAGCAGCCATACTTGTAAGACGTATTTTTGCAAGTTGCGTCTCTGTTTGAAGATTGAAACACTGAAGCCAGACGTAAATTATTTCGAAATGCAGCAAGGAATTTAAAGCGGTTAATATGTTTTGGTAAATAGATATGGGCAAGAATTTATTAAGCGCCTATTGCCCACACTCCATAAACACCTAGGCCACACTCAACAACAACATCATATTAATTTCGCTCTATCATGAATTAAATGTAAAATTGTATGTTGAGTGAAAACAGTTACTGTGTGTTATTCCGAGTAAGTGTAAATCACGATAAAACCTTTGTTTTTACTTGGTGAATGAACAGCGACCTTATGTGGATGTATTTTCATGTTGTTCAATACCAAGTTTTTATTGTAGTGTTCCAACCTTATTTTGTTTTACTCTCAATTTTTGCCATGAGTAAATTTTGCATCTTTGAGT
Organism: Pinus taeda; assembly: GCA_000404065.3. Lineage (NCBI taxonomy): Eukaryota > Viridiplantae > Streptophyta > Pinopsida > Pinales > Pinaceae > Pinus > Pinus taeda. The sequence continues at coordinate 28,346 of APFE030898794.1, forward strand.
CTCTGTAATAGCTCGCGAAATCCAAGTTTGTAAAATTAGCTGCACCAAATCAGCTCCGCACAGTGGACGAAAGTAGCTTTGTAAAAATCATAACTCTCTGCCCTTCCCTGAAAATTAAATTTCCTAAATTTTTTAAACACTGCACAATGAATTGGATTGTGAAATATTGGAAGAAGCTTATTATGTGGGAGTGTAGAGCTTTGCACAATAAATTTAGTGGATTGTGCGGAGCTTCTCATTTCTTCAATGGATTGTGCGGAGCTTCTCATTCCTGCACAATGAAATACTTTTATGACGTATTAAAAAGTTTACATTGATTTAAGATCGGTGGCATCAACTCACTGACAGAAAAAGACCTCGCACTATATTAGAGACTGTAGGAAGTGATAATGGCATTGGATCTCCTCGTCACATTTTCATTGGGCATAACCAGTGAAGCCTTCCCTCCCAATTTGAATGCAATAATTCACTATGCGAAGTGCAGAGAGACGTTCGCATGCTGTACAATGAAAAATCTCCGCACAACTTCATCTCATCTTCCACTGAAAAAACCAACTTTGGATGCCATACTAATCACTATGTTGATGTTTTTTAATTATTTTTTGGTAATTGTACTAATCACTATGTTCATGTTTTTTAATTACTTTTTGGTAATTGTAATGAAACTACTCAGAAAAGACAAATCCACAGCCAATTGTTGCTTCAATCTCAGGAAATCATCTAGATCCATCAAGCCACAACATGGTTGAGAAAGCGGATTTGACAGTCCAAGCATTGTAGCAATTAGTTTTATGCTTTTTTTGTAGCCGGTACAAATTTACACGCATGAAAATTCTCTTCGTTCCTCATTTTTCTAACAAGATTTTCAAATTGACCTAACAAATAGAAGAAATGCAAATCTAGTGCTAATTCTTTAAAGTGTTTAAATTTACTAACTTAAGCTATTAAGCTATTGCCCACCACATGGAAAATTTCCTTCAAAGCTTCGCATGAAAAAAAAAAATGTTACCAGTTAGAAATTAACACAAATTTTACAAATTGTAAGCTATTTTATTGAAATGAAGTTTTCATTCGAAGCTTTACAAAGTTCATTACAAAACAAATAACAAACACAACCAATTGAAAAGTTCATTATCCATAGCCTCAATGTTATTCGATAATTCGTTATTACTTCAATCAATAACAAATGCTTATGATCATTTACTTGCCGCGAGTTAGCCAATTGTCGTAGAATCTACGGGTCGTTGTATAAATATATTGCAGGTCGTTGTATTGGAAAGCAATATGGATCGTTGTATAAATATATTGCAGGTCGTTGTATTGGAAAGCAATATGGAGGACGGTTCCTGTCACTGTACTCAATAAATGTGAGACTTATTATTACACACATTTCAATAATAGAGTTTTGTATAATGAGCTAAGTTCCGCGTAATGAGTTATTTGGTGTAGGTTGTTGTATTGGAAAGTAATATGGAGGATGGTTCAGGTCGTTGTATTGGAAAGCAATATGGAAGATGGTTCTTATCACTATACTCAATAAATGTGGAGACGTATAACTTATTATTACACATATTTCAATAACAGAGTTCTGTATAATAAGCTAAGTTATGTAATGAGTTATTTGTTGCAGGTTGTTGTATTGGAAAGCAATATGGAGGATGCTTTCTAGACTTACAACCCATAACTACACATATTTCAATAACATAGCTCTTTACAATGAGTTACCTTCCACACAATGAGTTATATAACTAATATTATTTTTATTTTATTATTGAAAAACCAATACATCATTATAACTAATAATTTAAAAAAAAAAAAAAAAACTTAACCTATTATGTGAAACTAGAAACTTAACCCTTTACTAAGCTTATAACCTATTATGGAGAACTTAACATCAAAACACTAGCCTTCCTTTTTCTCTACCCACCGGATTTTTCTGCGAGATTCTTTTCCTTTATACCATATATGTTTGCGAATTCTTGCATGCAGCCATCTAGGTAGGGGCTGTTGCATGTGGAGAAGAATAAACTTGTGCATCATGTGCTCATCTAAACAAGATTTTATTTTTTAAATTAACCTTGGAATTGTGTTTTTTTGTTTTCCCTGATTCATCAGGAATCATATTTGCCTAATTCTATTTTGCAACTCACACCTATAAATCCAGTGGCACTTAGAATAATTTCGTTGTTCCATTCATACCAATAGATCTGGTAACACCTCTTTATAATTTCTCTATTTGACCCGTAAGCTTAGGTCAGAACATGGATCATTGATGTGTATGCTAAAATCACTCGTCAGCCTAGATTAGAATATGGATATGGATCATTGATGTGTATGCTAAAATTACTCGTAAGGTTATGTTAGAATATGAATAATTGATAATTAGTATCTCAATAATTGTACGTGAAAGATAACGGGAGATGTATATATTAGTATAATGCCTTTTGGATAACTGATAATGAGTATATCAATATTCACAAATGGAAGATAACGAGAGATGCATGTACTAGTATAATACTTTCCGAGAATTAATTTCTAATTTCTAAGGTGAAAGAGTTACTATTCATAAGTGTGAATTCAAATTATGACCAAAGTGTTATTATATAGTGTATGAAGGTAACTTATTGAGATGATAAGGGTGTTGTTACTCTTATAGGTATAAATTAAAGTTAATTATATATTTTTTAAATTTTAATTAAATATTATTTTTTTTATTATGAAATTTGATATAAAATATTTGATTAAGTAAATATTACATTTTAATATTTTTTATTAATAGATTTTTAGATTAGTGTTGATATCATTGTAGGATTAAGTTTTGAAGATATACATGAAGAGGTATTAGGAGGTTTGCGAGGAAGAATTGGATTAGTACAAAGGGATGTGGTGCCAAGTAAAGGTTTTACAATGTGTAGAAAATATTGTGTACGGGAAGAACATGTGTTGATCTAGAGATATTACACCAATAGGTCGGAAAAATATTTCAAGGACTTGTAATTATGACCAATACTTGTAACTAATTTTCTAATCAAATAATTGGTTATTAAGGTTGTTCTAATTAAGATACACTATAAAAAGATGTAAAAGGAGACAAAGGGGTCTTTTAGTTCTAATTAGATTTTGTGAGTCCTTCTTGGTTGAGAGTCTATGAGCCTTAGTTTTGGTGTAATGCTTAAGATGGTTATTTGTCATATAAATATCTTATCATTGGAAGAAACTAATGAGATATCTATTTAGATTTGGCCTCTGCTAGTCTTCTATATTATGTTGAATGCATTCTTTAGCTTGTTATTGTAATATTTAATTTATTATTTTGTGTATATTCAAATATGATTGTAATGTTTTGATGTTAGATAGCTTCCAATTATGTGTGTGATCTTGATCTGATTATTCCTGCAATTCCTATAAGCATCTTAAGTGATATCTTCTCCGGTCTCCAGGGACTGAAAATACCAGTACATATGGGGTATTGTTGACCAAGGAGTTCAAACCTTGGGTATGAAACCCTTGCACACCAACAAATTAATGTGAAAAAAAATGGTGAAATAAACATTATAATAGTCCGCCTCAATATTTAAATAATTAAGGAATACAATGATCAACCAATTGTGAAAACGTCATAGCCATGACAAGGCGTAAACAAACTCTCATTGGAGAGTTCATCTACAAAATTGTAGCTTCCAAAACACCATTAATAGAACATATTCCACATCAGTTGGAAAAATTGCATGAGTTTAAATGAAGAATCCTACTTCAAAACTATAGTCCTTAGAATCCTAGTTCAAAACTATAGCCTTCATAATACCTTTACACAAAATTAGCTTTAATGAGGCAACCAAGAGTTTAAATGTGGAAATGCATGAATAGTTAACTCAAAATAAATAAAGCAACCAAAATTTTAAATGAGGAAATACATGAATAGTGAATTGAAAATCAACGAAGCAATAATAAGTGAAATAAGAAAATGCACAAATAGATAATGTGCAAAACAAACATCCCACATTGTTTTCAAATAATTGTAAACAATAGATCCACTATTGGTCTAAAGGCTCAGATGGAATAGTGGTTAGAGTTGTTGACACATTGGCCTCAACAGGCTTAAGGTTTTTGATACTTGAAATTAGCAGTCGATGATAACGCTAAAACACTCATATAGGGATGGTCAAGAGGACAAGGAAATGAAACCTAAATGCTTCAAGCCCAAAAACCAAAATTCATAGGAAAACTGATTTGTTTAAAATAGGCAATGGAGCTTTTCCTACTTACGGGTAATAGAACTCTTTATTTTTTTGCATTATTGATTTTATATGTGACTTAAGTTAGTGGAATATTCTATGTAAATGCAAATTGAAAGATTTAAGTTAGTGGAATATTCTATGTAAATGCAAATTGAAAGATTTATCATTTGTTATAGTTGCACTACTTGAAATAAAAAATAAAGTAACTTAAAGAAAATGTCGAAAACAAATATGAAAAACATTGATTTAGTTATGTAAGATGAAGCACTTTATAAAGGAAAATTTAAGTAACTAATATTAGAATTTAAAATAATTTAAAAGAAAAAGCAAGGAAGAAATAAAAATAATAAAATTACAAGAAAATAATATATACTTAGTATATAATTGATTGCATTAAAATGTTTGATTGTAGAGATAGAAAACGTAACCTAATTTGATAGGGCAGATAACTAATTAGGGTCCTATTGAGTAGGATGTTTACAAGACCATATGCTACTAATAAAAACATACAATCAAGTGAGAGAAGACTCAAACAATGAACTCATTCACTAGAATCTACACCAAAATCATTCCACATATATAAATTAGTTAGTTTTATGGAATTGAATAGAAGTGCATAATCAATGAAAATTAACCATTATACCTTCATCATAAAGTGTATTTATTTTCACCTTAATGCTTAACCTCATTTAAAATCCATCATGTTTTCCGAGGAAAGAAATCAACCTCCCTCTTAACCCAAGAGCTAGAGTGAGGTATACTCGTTAAAGAGTTCATAAGGCTTGAAGCCAATACATCAATATCCATATGCACTAATCCATTACAACAATAATTATGAAGGCATTATAACTCCTCATGTCACTAGCAAGGAATTGAACCTAGGTAGTGAAGATAACAACCATTCTGTCCAACCACCAGAGATAACCCCAATTGACTTATAATCCATCATCTTATTAGAAGATTCTATTACAATACTCGAGAGATTAAAATATAATGGAATTTTTCTAGGCCCCTATACTACCAGTGTAACCCCTTATTGTTATTAGTACAACCCCCTTATTATATTGTTATACCCATGTAGTCCCCATATTGTTATTATTGTGCCCCATAGAAGCTCATTGTTGTTATTATTGTTATCTTACATTATTATTGTTATGTCGGCTCTGATTATATTATGACCCCTTAGACTCCTATATATATAAAGGAGGTCCTGTCATTTGTATCATCCAAGAATTGTTCATTTGTGTAATGTAAAGGAGGTTGCCCCTCGAAGAGGCTTATTTCTAAGGTGTTGATCTATATTTTCTATCTTTTTATGAGTTGGTTTCATAACATTTAGTATCAGAGTTTTGGATTCTAGGGTTTCGTTGCTCCAAACAGGTCATCGTTGCATTTTATCTATAACTTTTTCGCTACGAAGTTTCAGAAGCTAAAAAAAACCCCATTTGAGACGAAATCGTGTTGAACTCAGGGTCTGAATTTAAAATCTTATCTCGCTATATTTTCGGAGATATGATCTGAGGAAGTTAGGGTTTTTGCAAGCTCCAAAATTTCAACTAAAACAGGTCATCGTGGGAGTTTCGCTATAACGCTTTCGCTACAAAGTTTCAGAAGCTAAAAAAAACCATTTGACAAGAAATCGTTCTAAACCTCAACTCCGAATTTCAGATTCTGTCTCGCTAAATTTTCGGAGATATAGCCTGAGGAAGTTAGGGTTTTTGCAGACCCCTAAATTACATTCCAAATAGGTCACTGTGGGAAAATCGTCATAGTTGTCTCTCTGAGCATCCGATTGAAATTTCGTAAGAAGTTACAGAAAGAGGAGAGGTTGTATTTTTCTTTGTATATTTTTTAGAACCAAAGGTCAAAAAAATCACACGTGGAACTTCATACAAGCTCGCTCTTCTGAAAAGGTATATAATCAAGTCATCCTGGGAGATTGTGCATAATTCTTTCTTGGAGAATCGAATTTTGATTAGACTGGTGGCATTGGAAAGAGGACACAGAGGGCTACTGCAATTCGCAATTTCAGAACTAGAAGAACCGTAATTACAGAGTTATAGTCTTTTCAAGATCAAGCTCTTAAAATCAAGAAAAGGCGATATGAGGAAGTTTGACGGCAAGAATCCAGTAAATTGGATACTACAGATGGAGAAATATTTTGATCTACATGAGGTGCAACTGTTACAAAAGGTACGTATTGCATCTTCATATTTAGAACCAGATCAATTTTTATGGTATAAAAGGCTTTGTTCTCGCAAACCACTTGTTACATGGTCAATTTTCACGGAGGAAATGATAGCACATTATGAGGATATAAAGAGAAACACCTTCTTTAGCCAACTGATAAATCTCAAACAAAAGTGTTCAATGACGGAGCACATTGAGGACTTTCAAAATTTGAATATAAGGGTAAATGATATTCCAGAGAAGCAAAGGATTGATGTCTTCATAAGTACTTTAAAGGATAACGTTCAACATGAGATTCGTCTTTGGGAACATGATTCATTGGAGAAGGCATTCAGGTGGGCAAGAAAAATTGAAAGCGAAATATGGAAACAAGGAATCCCACCACTCACGACTATAATTATGGAAGTGTTTCTTCTCCTAGCTTTCCACAACCTACAAAGTTTACACCACAACAATTAGAAGAAAAAAGAGAAAAAGGTCTTTGTTACAATTGTGATAGCAAATGCACTAAAGGTCATAAGTGTGCTGAGAATAAATTATTTAACATAGAGTATGAAGAGGAGGAAGAAAAGGATCAAGAAACATAAAAAAAAAGGATATACACCAAGACCCAACCCTAGAGAAAGAAGAAATGAATCCGACCATATCTTGTAAAGCATTGGCAAGAATTACCACTCCTCAAACTCTCAAGATAGAAGGACATATTAAGAAGAAAAAGGTTCAAGAAGTGAAAGATCACATCAAGAAAGAAGAAATGAATCCAACCATATCTTGTAATTCATTGGTCGAAATTACCACTCCTCAACCTATCAAGATAGAAGGACATATCAAGAAGAAAAAGGTGCAAGAAGTGAAAGATCACATCAAGAAAGAAGAAATGAATCCAACCATATCTTGTAATTCATTGGTCGAAATTACCACTCCTCAACCTCTCAAGATAGAAGGACATAACAAGAAGAAAAAGGTTCAAGCAGTGAAAGATCACATCGAGCATCAACAACAAGTTCTCCAACTTTTAAAGGATAATGCCACTTTGGTGCAGAATCGAATGAAACAATAGGTAGATCAACATCGCAATGAAATTTTTTTTGATGTAGGTGATTGGGTATTTTTACGGATACATCTCAAGCAAGCTATTTATGAGAAGGAAATGTTGGAAATACTACATGCACTTAAGAAATGGCGACCTTACCCAATGAGAAGACACTTCAAGGTAAAAATGGATCATGGTAGTCTTGAATACTTTTTAGAACAAATATTATCTTTAGAAGAACAGAAAAAATGGGTCACAAATATGTTGGGTTATGACTTTGACATCATCTACATAAAAGGGAAGAAAATTTTTGTTGCAGATGCACTCTCAAGAAAGAATGAGGATGTGGTAGCATTGTTTTGTGTTATTTCTATTATCCAACCAAATTGGATAAACGAAGCAAGGGATGTATGAAAGAAGGACAAAGAAGTGTGACCACTCATTCAAAAGTTGCAGAATATCCCAATTCAAACAATATTGCTAGAACTTGAAGAGGAAGGAAAAATCATATTGGAACCTGAAACAGTCATAGAAACAAAAACCCGACAGCTACGAAATCGATCAATTTCAGAGTATCTCATCAAGTGGAAGAACTTACCTGCTGAAGGTACCACATGGGAGGACATGAATTTTATACAGAAGCATCAAGAAATACTCAAGCGTTGAGGACAACACTTTTTGAAGGAGAGGAGCATGTTAGGCCCCTATACTACTAGTGTAACCCCTTATTTTTATTAGTACAACCCCCTTATTATATTGTTATACCCATGTAATCCCCATATTGTTATTATTGTGCCCCATAGAAGCTCACTATGGTTATTATTGTTCCCTTACATTATTATTGTTATGTCAACTCTGATTATATTATGACCCCTTAGACTCCTATATATATATAAAAGAGGTCTTGTCATTTGTATCATCCAAGAATTGTTCATTTGTGTAATGTAAAGGAGGTTGCTCCCTTGAAGAGGCTTATTTCTTAGGTGTTGATCTATCTTCTCTATCTTTTTGTGAGTTGGTTTCATAACAAATTTACTATCATTTGTAGAGCTCAAGTATACCTTTTCCTTTCTCCTCCTTTATTCAAGTCTTTATCTCCTCCCTTTATAGAGGGTAGGAGGATAGATGAAAAAAATAATTGCCTCTTGAATAAATTTGAAAAATGATAATAATAATTAGATGGTTAGCAACTAAAGGTCACTTGATGAGGGCCTACCACCAGTATATTGTGCACACACTTTAGCTTCAACAATACCCGGGCTCTTGAAAAGGTAGTGCAGTGAAATAAAGTGCTTTGATTTGCGGTTTCTACAAACAAGGTTAAGCATTGAGGTTTTCAAATGGCCCACATTACGGAAGGGGCGTAGCTCCCTTCTTCCATAATATCGTCTTTAGGAACAACTAGTCTAAAGGAATTTCAAGATCTCATCTAAATCAAGGAGCAAATGGATTGGGATAAAACCCAATTTTAGATCAAGAAATGGAGCCATCGATTTGCTTAGCTTTGCAGCATCATAACCTAGGGAATATTCTACCTAAAGTAGTCTAGGATCCCAAGTTTGAAGTAAAATTGAACAATATAGGAGGGTATATACAATATATGTCATGCATTGATCTATAAGTTTATGGGGTTCTAGTCCTTAGAAAGGGAGGTGAACTGGTGGATACAAATTAAGTGGAAGCCAAAAGAATAAGTAGATTTCGAATTGGGGACGAAAGGGTTCTTTAATATGACATTTTTAAGCCTAGAAGATTGAAACCTAATCTTTGAGAATGGAACCTATTTTTTTAACTTTGTTGGGATTTTTCTAAGATTCTAGATAGAGAGATTTAGTCCTAAGAAGGAATATTTCAAAATGACACTAGTCTAGATAACATTATATTCCCTTCCAAAGGAATTATGGGAAGAAGAAACACTTGAGGTCATAGGCAATGAAATAGGAAGAATTATGAAGGTTTCTAAGGAAATTAAACAAGGTTGATACATCTCCAATGCTTAGATCTACATATATATGGACATATCTTAGCCTCTTCCAACCTCAATTGATATTTACTATCAAGATGAGGTCCAAAAACAGAATCTAGACTATGAACACATTGTTTTTAATGCATGTGATGACATGAGTATGACCATCTATTTAAAGATTGTCCCATTTTTCAAAAAATGCTTCCTCAAGTAGCAAACCCTCAAAAAAAAAATGAAAGCTTCATACTAGAAAAACTACAAGAAGGAGAAACCCTTGTGTTTAGAACCTAGAGCCATGAAAGCCACTCCCAAAACCCACAATAGCTTTGAGGTGTTGAACTCTTTTGAAGCACCCATCCCCTAAGAAATTCTATAGCAATTAGAAAGGAACACTAATGGTCCTCAACCGTAGCCACAACCCATGAGAAAAGAAAATGAGGGAGCTGGAAATTGTCAAGTAAATCCATAAATAGGAGTGAAAGCTACAAAGGAACTAGAGCATATGGAAACACACAAGACTCTAGATGCATATCATCCAGATGACTTGGATTTAATATCCCTGGCAAAAGAATAAAAAAGTAAGGACTCGAACTATATTCCATTGCATCAAGTATAATTGATTCAAAAATCCCTATTCAAAAAATATAAGCATGGATCCAAGAGAGAATGCAAATGTAGAGATCCATCCCTACTACATATCTCTGTAATATATTCAAATAATGAGATTCCCCATTAGAGTTTGCACTGGAATCACATATGATAGAGAGAGTATGGAGAAATGGATCTATGATAGAGAGATTATGGAGAAATGGATCTATTATTATGGTAAGAACACATGTCTTACAACGATGAAAACCATGTCCAACAACAATATGACCTCGAGTAGCAGATTCTCCACTCCCGCTTTGGCGGCACGAGTCTTGCTTTGCTAAAACCATAGGATCTTAGTATATCGACTTGTAGGTAGTTGGATGTACTCTTGGTGTTATAGTGGCAGCTACCAGGATTCATCCTGAGTCTCCCATAGATTAGAACTGGCAGTTACCAATTCATCATTTAGTTTAAATAATAAAAATATATGACTTCCACTCACACCCTGCATCGCCTATCGCCTCATTGAAGGGTGGTGCCTGGCCAACAGTTCAAAATGTGTCCAACAAATCACGACGCCCATGCCGCCTGTCAACCCGAATCAGACCAATAAAGTGCTTCAAGATTTTGAATCCTGCCCGCCTTTTCAAGTGGTTAATGGCTTGAAGAAACTGAAATCTCTGGCCGACGAGAGGGAGGCAAACAGAGGTGTATTTCTGATTGTGTTGGAGATTCTGCATTGCATTGATTTCTGTTATTGAAGAAAATACTGTGGAAATGGAAAGCGCAGGCTATGAATGTGTGATGGTTTGCGAGGAGGCTTTGGGAATTCTGTACAAACTTCCCATGACAGATAAGACTACAGAATCCTACGACCCATTTCATGGATTCTGAAAAGAGGCACCTGCAATGCCAGATTCCATTCGGTGATCTTACTAAAAAACCATTTATAGCAGTGGGAAGAGGAGACTGCAACAGCTCGTTGTGAATGCAAATGAAGACCTGTTTGACGGACTCCTCCAACTTCTGACAGAGGAAGTCTGCCCTCAAACAACTACTTCATCTCTGGAGGTTTTGATGGCCATCAAGGCAATAAAGGTCGGAGCTATTTATGTATTGATTGAATTACTTGCTGAATCCCAGAGAACAACTTGCGAGAAGATGTGCTTTCTGGACATTTTGTGTGAGTGTGCAGAGGGAAGAGCTACAACAATTGATCACGCAATGGGAATAGCTTCCATCAAGAAGATTCTCAGAGTCTCACCAGCTGCAACCGAGAAATTTGTTTGAATGCTCTGGTCGCTCTGCAAATTCTCTTTGACTCCTCGCCTAGTTAACGAAATGGTGTAGATGGGTTTCGTCAACAAATTGTGTATGCTCCAGCAACTTGCATGCACAATAAAGACGAAACACGAGGCAAGGGAAATGCTCAGAGCTAACGGTAAAGCATTGGAGGGGCTCAGGTTGCGTTTCATCACATTTATTAATAATCCATGGACAGTTTTGAATTTGTGTGTATTACTAATAGTCTAAGTCGCCTGAGTCTGAAATTGTTGTATAAGCCTTCTCAAATTCTCTTCAGGGATAGTTTATGATAAGCGTTCATCTGTATTTGAGTGCAAATTCGTTATTCATTATTCATTATAGGTGTTATAGGGTCACCCAGCTTTCCTCGTTGAATTATTTATTTTGATGATAGATTTTGGAAATATTTGAAATTTGATGTATAGCCGTAAATATTAGTTTGAGTTCAATTGTTTGACTTCTTTGCTCTTATCAACGAATATTATTTGAGTTCAATTCTTTGCTGTCATCAAGGAATATTTCAAAATTTGAGAACAATAATATCATTAATTTTTTTTGACTTACCTACTATTATCAAGGAACATTGTTTGGCTTAGCTACTATTATCAATAGACATTTCAAAATCAAGGAACATTGTTTGGCTTAGCTACTATTATCAATAGACATTTCAAAATCTGATAGACTTTTTGTCAAGTTAATTGTTTGACCTAGCTAGCTACTACTATCAAGAATACTTTAAAATATGGCAGACTTTTGTCAAATCAATTAATTGATATTACTATTTTTGTTAGCCTAATCTCAAAATATTTCTAAATCTACAATTCTAATAAAAATGTATGCACCAAAATTATACATAACTTTTGTGTCCAAATAATTTAATTAAAAAAGTGTTCTTTCTTTCTGCAATGCGATCGGAATAAAAATTTATGCACTAAATTTTTATTTTTTTCTAGAGGAAAAAAACACTGATTTATTATAGAGAAAAACTAGTACATATATCATAATATGCCATCCATCCTCCTCCACACAAAAGAGGAGATCTATCAAAGTCTCTATGCGATCATGAAACAAAAATAAAAAAACAAAACCACATAATCCTTCCCAAGGATGGATAGAACACATTAAACATGTAACAACATTTAAAATTTGCCAGAAAGTCCATATAGAAATGTAAACAACCCAATCATGTATCTAAGGCTATTTAGTTGATGATCATATTGCCTTCTTCTCGCACCACACCATCCACTGCAAAAGAAAAATGCATATAACTTGCAGGGGCATGAAGACCAATTTTGGAGAGACCATCCTCCATTATTAGACTCACGAAAAATATGTTGGAAGGAAATAATCTGAAATTATTGTCTTAACAACTCAATACGATCCATCCGACATTTGAGATGTGTTGGACCAAAATTTGATCTTCCCAGAATGTCATCAATAAGCGACTTGGAATCTCCATATATGTGGATGTCATGTATTTGTTTATTTCTAGCAAACCATAGCAAACCCCAGAGGGACAACACTTCAGCCATGGTGTTTGAACCATTACCACCATGCCAGTACAATTTGTAGTAAGAGAGCGGAGAGATTTTGATCCACGCTTCACGTCCACATAACCCTGCCTATGCAACCCCATTGAACAAACCTGCAGGAAAAATAAAAGTAGGATTGACAATCCTCGACCTAGACACCTAGTTAATCTGAGATTTGCTAGCCATTTGCTCCACCCATGCCAAGATTCTGGAACATATGTGGGTGATGTTGATGGGAATGTCCTTGAAAATCCATTTGTTTCGTTCTTTCCAAAGTGCCCACATAACATAAAAAGGAATACTTGTATATTGTCTCGAACTGGAATCGCACTAGCGGAGACATAGATCCATAGAGATGAAGTCCAATATGGGACTTTTATAAATAGGAAGATATGTCCCCAAACTTGTAAGGATACATAACATTGGACGAAGAGGTGTGGAACAGATTCAGTGGAGTTAGAGTATAGTGGACACCTCCTTAGTCCCTGGTGGCCTCTTTTGGACAAGTTATCCTATGTCAAGATCTTGTTGTTCCATGCTAGCCATAAGAAAAGAATGGCTTTGATGGGATTAATATATGTCCCAAAAGTCCTAAACCAACATGAGTTAGTTGATGAAAAATTATAGCTGATAATATACTTGTATATTTTAGTCACTGTCATCGATCCACAATGTATTTTTCAAAACCAATCAAGTCCATCTCCATGCTCGTCCTTGTATAAGTCAGCCTATCGAAACCCCTTTATATAGTCATTCCATATTTCCATGCAAGGCCCAACCAAACTTATGTCACTCGCTTCCAAATTGACGAGATATCTCCAATTCCATCGCTTGACAATCTGGCAGAGAAAAATATCCCGTAGAGTTTAATGCGGAAATGAGATCATCTGAGATAGAAATAGCAAGCCTGGTTTCATCTATGTTGTCAATGCCAATAAGAATCTTAGAACCTATTCCAAAGGACCATCTCATAATATTGAGGAACCATCATTTTATATTTTGAAAGCTCATCCAAATGTAGGAAATTTTTTTATGCCAATGTCATCTAGTCTAAACCATTCCATAAAGTCCCTTTGTCGCAGGTACTTATGTTTGATAATATCCAGCCCATTACGGCGACCAAAAATAGCTCTCCAAAGCGACTTAATGAGAAGTGCCCATCAAAAACTCTTTGAATCAAGTAATCCCCATCCTCCAAGGTCCTTAGGCCTGGAAACCTTATCCCATCCGATCAAATGGTATTTATTGTTCTCTCTATACCCAGTCCAGAGGAACCAAGAAATAATGGATTGAATCTGTTTCAAAATCATTTTCAATAGAGAAAATAAATGGGACCAGTATACCAATAGTTATTGTAGAACTAATTGGGTCAGTGTATATCCCCCACCCAAAGAGATCCACTGGTGATTCCATCTATCCAGCGTATGCCTAAACTTGTCCTGAAGCCATGGCCAATCTCGAATCTTGTAGTTGTTTGATTTTAGATGAAAACCCAAGTAGGTCATACCCTCCTCAATCTTCTTCGTTCCATTGCCAAATAACTGAGCAATTCTTATTATCTCTTGTGTCTCCTCATTTGAATATAGAAGAAAGGATTTGCTGTCATTGGCATTCAGACCCAATACTTCACCAAACCTCTTAATAATAGCATGTAGGTATTTCCATTGAGAAACCGAAGCTAGTTCAAAAGCGAGTGCATCATCCACAAAGAACAGATGTGTAATCTCCACCTTTCTGACCATTTTAATACCCCTGAAAGAGCCCGCACCTCTAGTCATCCTAATCTTATGTCCGAGGTCATCCATGATTAGGATGAAAAGTAATGTTGAGAGAGAGCACCCCTATCTAAGTCCTATGCCCGCACGCAAGAACTTAGAAGGATGTTCATTAACAATGATAGCAAAATTTGTCGTGGTGACATAGGCCATGATCAAATTTGTAATGCAGACATCTAGGCCCACCTTTATAAGAATAAGGCGGAGAAGAGCCCAGTCAATTATATTGTATGCCTTATGTAAGTCCAATTTTAAAATAAATGCATCCATATTCTTCATATGAATGGAGTGTAAACACTCTTGGGCAGTGGCAATGGCGTCGTGAATCTGTTTGTCATATAGAAAGCCAAATTATTCACGTGTTATGCATTCAAAAGTTTATCCTTGATGCGATCTGCTATCACTTTTTAAATGAGCTTGTATGTGATATTACATAGGGAAATGGAGCGGAAGTCCTGAAAAGATGAAAGATGTGAAAATTTCAATATTAAAATCCTATTGCAGCAACTGGAATTAATTCTTCTGATTGTTAATTAATTTAACAATTTATTTGTTACGACAGGTACCAAATTAATCTCATTACAACCTTCACAAATAAATTGTGGAAGAAAATAGTGTTGGAAACTGAGAAAATTCTAGCACACGCAAATAAAAATCGACACATTTATTTTTGGACAAATGTCCCCATAAAAACCCAATGTGGGGAAACCAGTGGAGCAGTTGAGGGTTTTATTATTTATGCAGCAGAAGAAACTCTATGTACAATAAAATTATGCCAAACTAGCATTTCTATCTAAGAATAAATATTGGCAAAAATATTTGAGGGAATTTACCTTCCTCCTCAAGAAATCCCACAACAAATTGAGCCTCATAACTGGCTCTAGAACCCTCTACGCCAACTTTCTGTGTTTCTTCTACACAAGTCCCACTCATACTGCCTAGAAACTGCCTCTGATGTGATTTCTACCATGTTGCTGCCACTAGAAGTTATTCTTTTGGCCTCCTGGAAATTTTCCCGCCTCTGGAAGTTGAATCGACCCTCCTTCTGGATGAATCGAATTGCCCGTATTGAGGCACTGCATAGTCCCTACGCTACCTCTTGAGGAATATTTTCGGCCTTCTCTTCAAACTCTAACAAAATTGGAGACTCCTCCAGAAATCTGCTACTTCGCCCCTATGCCACCTGCAACTCGACCTCTAACTCGATTTCTCCTATTGAATCACCTACATTGGAAAATCGAACTGTCTAGATCACTGAGTATCTGCATTGGTCTATTCTCCATCTACCCATTGAATTCTTCTTATAATCCTCTATGAGAGCACCAACGGGCAAGATTAGATCTTAATCAAGGGCCTAGATTAATATTTTGTCGATTTGTATGAGTTTCTAGAGAATTCTCACCTTGACTTAGTTAATTCTGATTAATTAACCAATTTTTCTAAGTTTAGACTTAGGAAAATTTTTAAAAAATAGGTTAATAATCTAATTAAATCATCTCTAGGTGGAATTTCCATAAATGATTTCTAGGTTTTCGAGATCGCATGCATTCTAGCCTCTCCACCAAGTTTCGTGTCTAGAACACATTTGATGCTACATAAACTAACAAAGGATGTGAGGACTTAGGAATAAGAACGAGAAAGGTAGAGTTTATGAAACCTGTGATGTGGCCTATTATACAAGATTCCTCCACCATATCGAGTAGATTTTGGCTCATTAGATCAACAAAATGTAAGAATAGTTTGAAATTCCAGCCATTAGGCCCTAGACATTTCTCCTCTAAGAAATATTTCAAGACAATGCATTTCTTCCCCTGTAACTTGTAAGAGAATGTCCTCATTATCTCTTTCGTGGAACATGCATGGATATTAATCCCCCATAACAGGTATTCAATTATAACACCTTCCTAAACATAACAAAATTTCTCAAATAATTTAACCGCCTCCTTATGTATCTCTGAAGTGGAGTATACTGAGTCCCCACATTTTGTTTGAATTTCCCATATAGTATTCAATTTCCTTCTATTATTAGCAAAATGGTGGAAAAAATGTGTATTTCGATCACTGTCCTTTAACTAGATTGCCCTGCTCTTGAAACGCCAAGTAGTCTCCTGGATATTTAAGATACCCTATTTCTTTTGTTCGAATTATTTGAGTCTATTTATAACCGAGGAGGAGGGAGAGGAGGTATCTAGATGCTTCCCAAGGCTATCAATCTACATAGTAATCTCATCGAGATCTTTTTTGAGTAGTGCTTTTTTGTTTCATTCCCATGTACGAATATGACTCTTCAGAGTTTGGAGTTTCATAGTAATAAAATCCATAACAAAAATACCCATCTCACCTTGAACATATCCCCAAATGGAGATAACAAGTTTGTTAAAATCCTCACCTTCTGATGCAGGAGCACGATGACTCCTCAGTCAAAATGGAATTTTGACTACTTCTAGAAGACAAAATGAGTTTCTGGAAGGCGCAACTGTCAAAAGATGAGGCGATTTGTTAGTTTGTTGGCTCTAAATGCTATTTAGAGGGTGTAAGTTGAGAGAATCACGGATCTGATACGAACCACGATTTTGTAGTTATTTCTTATAAATTGTAACCGTGTGTTTGTAAAGGGGCGGCCATTTGAATGGAGATCAGGCCGTCATAGCGCCATTGCAATGTAAACCTCACGAAATGATAAAGTGGGGGTTCGACTATGAAATATAAATTTTGTTCCCTGTGTAGCTGTGTGGAGTTAATATGTATTTGTTTTGTATGTAATTGGTGATTGAATTAATTTCTGTGTTCTTTGGGGATGATTAGAATAGCGAGCATGAAGCCTCAATAAAATAATCCATCGTTGATCACAATATGGATCAACGATGACCAAAATGTGTATTGATTTCAGGATGCATGTTTGTTGCATCAAAGTGGTATCAGAGCAAAAGAAGATTCTGTGAAAGGAGGTGCAAATTTAAAGAGGTATGGTCTTTATATTTTTGTGCAAGTAGCAGCAGAGGAAGGTGAGAATATTGTAGTAGCCTAGAATCAGGAGTGCTCAAATGGTTCCAAAGAAGAGAGAACCAAAGAGATGCCAAAAGACTAAGCTCATAGGAGAGAAGCTTGGTGAGGTATCAGACAGCAGGGAGAACTTGTTGTTGCAGAAGTTGATTGCAGCTCACAAGTTAAGTTGTTACGAAGGCCAAAAGCATATGACTAGGAGGTCACAATTTTTTTTTACCTCAGGAGTCTGATGCAGTAACATGACAACTCCTCAGTCAAAATGGAATTTTGACTACTTCTAGAAGACAAAACGAGTTTCTATGAGGCGCAACTATCAAAAGATGAGGTGATTTGTTAGTTTGTTGGCTCTAAATGCTATTTAGAGGGTGTAAGTTGAGAGAATCGTGGATCTGAAATGAACCATGATTCTATAGTTATTTCTTATAGATTTTAACTGTGTGTTTGTAAAGGGGCGACCATTTGAATGGAGATCAAGCCGTCGTGGCGCCATTGCAATGTAAACCTCGTGAAATGATAAAGTAGGGGTTCGATTGTGAAATATAAATTATGTTCCCTATGTAGCTGCATGGAGTTAATACATATTCGCTTTGAATGTAATTGGTGATTGAATTAATTTTTGTGTTCTTTGGGTATGATTAGAATAGCGAGCATGAAGCCTCAATAAAATGATCCATCGTTGATCACAAGATGGATCAACGATGACCAAAATGCGTATTGATTTTAGGATGCAGATTTGTTGCATCATCTTCTAACCAAGCTCGATTTAACTTGAAAGGAATCCCCTGTTGATATTCCTCCTGCTTCCATTGTCCCATTATCGAGGTGTGATCAGAAATGAATGATCGAATGACCCATGAACAAAAGTTTTCGATAGACTCTAAGAGTTTCTCATGGACCATAAAGCAGTCCAAACACTTCCCAATATAATCTACACCTGACATGTTATTATGCCAGGTAGGTGACGGGGGAGAGGGAAGGATTTCAACCAGATGATTCTCAGCAAACAGTCTAACAAGATGTCTTGCCAATGGGTCCGCTCTACTACGAGACCCCCAACATTCCGCCCTAGAAAAAGTAGCATTATAATCTCCAGTGATAATAAGGGAACAAATGCTAAATAAACCATAAACCTCCAAAATATCCCTAAAAGGTCTCTTATCTCTGAAAGGGGCATATAAATTGAGAAGATGGGAGTCTCCAGGAAACCCACACAAATGTCCAGTAAAAAAAATATTTACGAAGCATTTATAGGCTATAAAATTATCCCATGTGAGGTCCCAAATATTCGCCAGACCACCCAACAAACCAGAAGAGTTGACTGCAACTATATGCCAATAGGGACAAATGGAAATGAAATATTCAATGTCTTTGTCCTTATTAGCCATCAGCTCCTGAATCAAAATGATGTAGGGTCGAATCGATAGAAAGAGATGTATGAGAGAGGACTTTTTAGTGGCATTCCCCAAGCTACGAAGATTTAGAGAGAGGATTTTCATCAAGGTGTTAGAAAATCAAAAAGGCAAAAAGATTTTCACTTGTTGATAATTACTTGTGATTTCTTTGAATTATTATTATCTTTCTTATGTTCTTCTTTTATATTATTTCATCGAGCAATTACCAAAACCAAAACACAAAGATCAAGGACACCAGATGTAGGTGCATAGCTAGGGAAAAACCCGTATATAGGGAAAAACCCAGTCAAGAACTCTTCCTTCAGTAATTCAAATGAGATAGACCAAGACCCTAGACCAACAGACCTTCCTCCTCCACCAAGTTAGCTTTCCAATATGTTTTAACACACTTTAGTCATCTCTTCTTGTCCAATAGATTCAACCTAGCATCAACCTAGAAATTTCGGCCCCAGCTTCACCAGCAGCTTCAGAATTTCGATCTTCCCAACAACTACATAATTTTGGCCTCTCCAATAGCTTCACATATGTGATAGAAAGAAAAATAATTTTGACTTCTTATTCTTGTGAGAGACCTCCTTCTTCTTCGCTATCCTTTCTCCTCTTCTTCTCTCGAAATTGGAACTTTTCCTTAGCCCAGAAACTAGAGATCAAACTTGTTGTGAGTGAATGACAAATGAGGTCAAGTTGTTACCTTTATATAGTGATTCCGCGACCCATTTTAGGTCGACTTGTCTATTTTGAGGCCAACTTGGTGGAGGAGGTCTAATTGACCTATTTTACAATAAAATATTTTTTCTTTATTGAAAAATAAATCCCAAGAAGGGTTCTTTACATTATGAAAATGACAAAGACACTTAACATAAACCCTAGAAATATTCAATGGAGACTTTGACCTAAAAACAATTGACCCAAGCATGAAACTCATGCTTTAATATGTCAATTTATTTAATAATAAAATTTATTTTTCTTTCTTTTGACAAATACATTTTAAATATAATTACGAAAAATGACACTAGTTACATTCTTCAACACTCCCTCTTAACTAGGAAGGTATTCATAATTACCTATATTTATAGAGGTATATAGAAGATCTCCAAAATGAACTACGAAGAGTTCTAGCACACTTAGTGTTATGGACTAGATTCTTCACAAGGATAATCTATCTGGGATGGACTAAGATGGACTAAAGCTTTAAGCCAATATAGGTACCGTCAAGCTTACTAACTAACCATCAAACCCATGGATGTAGGTGTGTATATAACCATCAACCCTGGGATCTATGTGTATATCTGAGGTCAGATCTCCAATACCGATGCCACTCTTCCTCTTCGGGATCTAGACATCAAAGATACATAGGTCAGCCAGATGTCCTCCCAGGCATTTTCCATTAGATGCTTCATCTCTACCTAATAAACTAGATATATCCATTTGTCAAGCATGCTTCCCAAGTGTTCATCCTTCTTCATGGAGATATTTACTTGTTCAAACACAAACCCCAATCAAAAAAAAACTTTCAAATATACATATACAAGTAAACACAAACCTTCGAGGTCCCCAATCATCATGATGCCACTTATATCAAGTTATTCATAAGCTTTTATTCTTTTATTTCTTTAGTAGTATCAAGACATCCTCAATACAACATAGTACAATCATTCATTCTTTGATTTCTTCTATAGGGTATCTCTCATGACTATCATAATATGCCCTCCCTCTTAATTGGTGAGATGTTTTTCTTCTTGTTACACAGTAATTTGTCACCGTCCCTGTTACCCCTTCTCCCGTACATTGGAGGACTTATTCCGGGACTTGTGAGAAGTGACATAACCTAAAAACACTTGCATTGTATCCCCTTGAGTATATACTTCATATGCCCTGAAGACACCTTCTGCAAAATACCCATGAAAGTAGCCCTTTTTCCATTGGCCCTGTTCCACAGCGTATCACTCGTGCCAATGGGGGAAATCCTCCAAAGAGGGCGCGCCAGCTGGCGCTCTGTCTCAGAGTCGCACTCGCGCCAGCCCAGTTGGGTAAAGTTTTTAAACAAAAACCGCCAACTGGCGAAGTTCTTCCTAACCTACTTATGAACTGATTCCAACTTGAGTTAGCTCCAGTTATGGCTTACTGAACTATCTCCCATAGAAGGAAGTCAGTTTTTCTCCCACCTTCTCATGGAAGCTTCCTAATGATAAGGCCAATCCCATGAATCTTGTGGATGATCCTAACTCCTTCTCCTTTCTCTATATAAGCTTGTCCTTTTTCCTTTGACAAGCTAGTTAGTAATTCTACTTTCCAAGTTCCAAGTTCAAAATTCTAAGTCCCAAAGTCTGAGAATTGCTAAGCTCATGCTACAAGAGGCCTTCTTCATTCCCATAAGGCTAAATCTAAAGTGAGGAGATTCTTGTCCAAGTGACCAAGGAGAGAGAGGCTTGTTCCCCATTCCCAACATTGTTGATCACCCAGCCAAAGGAGGATTTGACGTCAGAACTTGGTTGTATTCTTCTTTGTTTATCAATAATAATAGATGACTATCATTAAGGTTCCACTCTTATTGTCTTTATTATGATGATTGAGTTATATCCTTTCTGACTGATATATAGTTGCATCTCTTGGATTTTATGCTTGTATTTGTGTCGTTCTTTGCATGTGCAGGTGTTCATTCACGAGGATCGTGGGGATTGTGACTAGTTGGAGCGAAAGAACGGGAGCGACGACTCTTCTACAAGTACTATCGTTGGATTCGAGGTAGGCCCTCATCATCGGTCTTTAATTTACGATTAGGAACCTGCGTGTTAGCATTTTTTTATTGTTGCTAGACCTCATTTAGGCTAGTGGGATCGCCTCTATCCGCAGAGGGGATTTACCTCCACAACAATTTGGCGACTCCACTGGGGAGTTGACTTTTTGCCTTGTTGCTTGTTTTGTCTTGTTGTTTGATTTGTAAACTTTAGACAGAGCCTGGAGTACGACCAGATAGCCTTCGAAACGCTATTGCTCTACATTAGCAAAGTATATCAACGCCACTTCAGTCCATCTCCGGTTTGGTTTACGAACTAAACGGCTTGGAACTTGCCTTGTTTCTTGGTTATTTCTTGGTTTCTCCTGCTTGATTAGCTTTTTGGGTTGAATGCCTGTGTTGCTTCTTGCCTCTTGGTGTACCTAGGTATTGTTGATTTGGCCTTGGCTTTTTTTTTATCTATCCATAGCAAACTCGGCTGGCACTGGTTTATAGCGTTATAGTCGCGCCGGTTGGCGCAAGTTGCACATTTACAACCCGCACCAATTCCTGAAAGGCGCTTGTTGCAGCCTGATGGTCGCGCCAGGCCTGGAAACTTTTGAAGTTTGCTTGGCTGTGAACCTTTTGAGCTTGGTTTTTGTCTTGGGTACCCTTTTCAGACTACTTGAGTGTGTTAGAGTGTGATTTGACTGGCTTTGATCGTTACCCTTTGGGTGTTTGCTTTTTTCTATCGATTTCACATTTCTAGCCCTAGGGCATCTAATGGCTTTGTGTGTCGAGCCTTCCTCAGGTGTTTTGATCTTTTTGTGGTCCAGTCGACTCTTTATTTGCTCCCTTACACTTGTTTGGTAGTTGTGGATCATTTTGTTGCGTTATTTGGGTGACTTGCTTTGTCTTCACTTGAATTCCGCTTCGTCTCACTTTGAGCCTAAATCACACGGCTCATTGTTGTCTTTGGGATCTTTCTTGTTCTTTGGAAGTTTGATTTGTGATTTGAGGAACTGAATGTGCTTGTATTGAATAGAATTTGTTTGTGTTATTTCTCAAAGTTGTTTAGTGCATTTTTCCATCATCAAAAAGGAAAAATCTCTTTTGCTTTGAACTAGTTAATGAGAATTAGAACTTTTCATTTCGATTAGTGATTAGTGATCTTAAAGAAAAGTTTGTTAATTTGCATTAGCTGCATTAGGGAAGTTATTTGTTGTTTTGTGATCGTTTCATTTGCATGAAAGCTCTTAAACTCTCTCGTAACTAGCATTCATCAAATGAAATGACATGTTTTGGCATATAGATTGCATTTAGGCAATTTTGAGAGATTACATACGGTAGGACCTTAAAACCGAAACCTAACACAAGATCAACTTTAAAATAAACCGAATGAATCTAACAACTCATTGGAACATAACGCTCACATTCTAGAGGTCTAGGCTAGAGATGTGCTCCGGCGTTGTTAAACCTAGTCACTTTGTTTCCACTCAAGGTTGGGTGATTCCTCCTTTTGTGACTCAACTGTGGTCTAGTACGAACTTGTGCTCCCACGTACCGTCGAGTATATGGGGAGACTCCACTAGGTTATCATCCTTAATCCACAGGAAGCCGTGTCTGCCGCCTTACAACCCGTAACGCACCGAACACAACATTCGGGAAGATTGACTACCGTACGGAAAGTCCTTGGTTTTCATATGATTACTAAGGTGTATATGCAGTTTTACGGATTGTGTGGTAAAACCTTTGCCTAGTTCTCCAGAGTAGTCACTTTTGATACTTTTTGGACTCCCTAAAAGAAAAGGCTCATCTGAGCATTTGTCCCTTCGAGCTCATTAAACATTCGAAGGCGACTAGAGTCATCTTTTTTTCCTTTTCTTGACTCTTTAAAGATGAAAAGGTCAAGTTATGTCCTTGTGTCTTAAAATTTATTCGCCCACGATCACACACCCTATTAGATTTTGTTTGTTGAACGTTTGATTGTGTGTCTTGACTCTTTTTCAGCCCCGTGTGTGATTTTGAGTTTTTGATGGCAACTTTTCCAAAGTTCACCAACCCAGGAATCCCCTCTGAAGGGAATCCTGGTCATTTTCCTCCTTTTGGGAATGTTGGTGCTCCTTACATGGCGACGTTGTCCCTTCCTGGGTTAACTATTGGGTTGCCTGTTTGGTTGTTCTCAACCTCCATTACTAGTCAATCAGTTCCTCCACCCAAACAAAATCATGTTGATTCCAAGGTGGACCTCTCCCCTTCTTCGCATATTTCTACGTCCTCATCTTCTACTTCGCCTAGTGAAAGTCTAGATTCAAGTAACCAGGTGGCTAAGAAGAAGAAGAAGAAAATGAAGAAGAAGAAGTATCATAAGCGAGAGGTTAAAAGTGTAGATACTTCCCCGAGTCCAGCTCAGGTCAAAACTCCTTCTGCTCCTCCGCGGAAGGTTAAGTTTCCTTGTAAATTATGCAAGGGATACCATCTTCTCCGTGGTTTTCCTAGCCTTCCTAAGGTCTTAGAAGTATGGTCTCACGATCCGGCTTGCCCCTCATCACCCTCTGAAGCTCATGGCGATGTTATCCTATCAACTGGCAGTGGTAAGACGAAAGGGAAGATTCGATTCCCCTGTAGGCTATGTGAAGGAAACCATCCCCTTCACCTTTTTCCGCTCATGGATAAAGCTTCCGCTGTTTTGGAAATTCTTACAGCTTCTTCACCCCAACTCCCTGTTGGTTATCAGAGGCTCTCTTCAGATCCTCTCCCCATTGACAAAGAGATTGATTTAGATCCTTCTCTTGTCCATCCTCCTCTTTCCGAACTCGGCTGTGCTAAGCCTGTTCGGGACCAACCATTTGTCAGAGAGAGTGTCAAGTTAGGTTCACCGCCTATTGATCACTCTGTTTTGGAAGAGCGTCATGCTCTTGTTCTTCTCATCTCGTCAGATTCTCCTGAGTTCGAAAATAACTCTCCTATCCCAGCTGATCTCAAGAGTCCTTCTTCGGAGCAGGGGGGCAATCATATGATTCCCCCACCGAGTATTTCAGTCGTTTCCTTCAACTTGAGTCATTTGACTACCTTCCGCCTTCCATCCCATGTGCCTTTCCAGATTACAATACATGCCTATGATGAGGTAGTACCTGGCACTGTCTTGGATGAGGGTGCATCTATCAGTCTTATGCCTTCCACTACTTGGCAAGATTTGGGCTTCCCACAGCTTGTGCCGGTCACGTAGAATCTGATGGCATTTGACGGAGGAACCAGTCAACCGTTGGGAATCCTCCCACAGTTCCCTATTACTTTGGGAGGCAAAACTGTCTATATAGACATATTGGTTACCCAAGGTGCTTTAGATTTCAGTATTCTCCTTGGTCATGACTATGTCTATGCCATGGGGGCCCTTGTCTCTTCACTTTTCCGTGTGGTTTGCTTTCCACACAACAGAAGGATCGTGACTATAGATCAATTATCGTTCTTTAGTCCCCCGGTGCCTCCTGTGCAGTTTTCATCTCCTCTTGGTTTTTATCCACCTGTTGTCTCTGCCCCATCGTAGGTCAACTACGTGGCTACCTATCCCATGCCTGTATACAGCGATTTTGCCATCGTGCATAGTGTCCTGGGGGCATTGGGTCCTGACTTCCAAGATGTGATCCTTCCACCGGGAGTGGCACTCTTGGAAGCTACAACTTCCTATTCAGTATGGTGAAGTTTGTTCGGAGCATAGTTTGCTTTCATATGTCAAGCTCCTTAAAAAATAAAACTAGGTCTGGTCGAGCATAGTTCCTGATCTTGTGTCGCACTCGTTAAAAAATGAAACAAAGGTTATGAGGATAGTTCTTTTACTATGTCAACCTCATTAAAAAATGAAACAACTCCCTTTCCAAATCGAGTCTTTTGATTAAGATCTCGTAAAATACACGTCGAGTCTTTCCAAGATCTCGAAAGTGAACCTTCATTCCATCCACTTTGTTGAATGCAATGAAGCTTGGGGGGCATCTACCTCGTTTTACGTCATTATGCTGGGGGCATGCGAACTTATAACAAGCATAGTTTTTCGTTTCAAGCTTGTGCAAACATGAAACCGAATCCAAGCAGAGTTCTCCATGGTTCAAGCTTGTATAAAAATGAACCCATACCCATTTTACATCTTGTGATTGTTGTCTTTATCCGCTAAATTCTGTTAGATGAGCCTTGGTTGTTTCATCCCATCGCCACCATCTCTTTGGCCGATCATATGCTTTCACTTGCTTGTTTTCCCTTCCTGAGGAACCGCAGTGATGAGTGGTTTTCTTAGCCAGCCTCTTGACCATTACATGTTTTGAGCAGTTCCACCATTGTCGGAACCAGTTGCTACCCTTTATACCACTCGTTCCTCTAGGACAAGTCACCTTTAAGCTCTTTTTTGACTTGTAAAATATGAAAAGATTGCCGAGTATTTTTTCCCTTTTTGACTCGTTAAAGAGAATAAAAATGGAGGTCTGCTTTTAGCTTTTTGCTGACCGTCTCTAAACGTGAAAAGAACGCCGAGTTGTTCCTCTCGACTCGTTAAATGTAAATGAGAGGCAGTCATCTTTAAACCCTTTTCCAACTGTGTAAAAAACGAAAAGATTGTCGGACCCTTGTCGTTTCAGGTTCGTTAACAGTCACGAAGCGACGTGGTTTTGATCGCTTTTTTACTTTTTCAGATCAAAATCACCACTTATGAAAAGTACTCCTCGATCGTAATGATCGGGCGGTTATTTCGAGCATTGTTTTATACTTTTTCGGGCTCGAGAGACACAACTTTACGAAAAAGGACACCCTTGGAGTTTCCTTTTCCGTTGTCTTTTCAAACTCTCTACACATGAAAAGACACCGAGTTCTTCCTCTGTCAGACTCGTTAAAACTTAATGACATCGGATTCCATCGAAATGACGCCTTTCAAGCATATGCTATCCCCGTCAAGCTTGTCATCAAAAAATAACCGGGGTACTCGCCAGAAATGGTGGGGAAAATGGAACCACAATTATTGTCATGTCGACAGTATGTCGCTCTTGAACATGGCACTTGTCTGCATTTGTGTCTGGGTGGGGACATCTCATCTTGTTTTTACACTTGCCCCCGTGGGCTTGGATATCCTGTTTGACCTCTCATCTGCTTGTTTCCCTGTCACCATGACCCCTGATCATTTGATGTCAAATACTGCCAATTCCACTGTTGTGCCGCCAATATGTTCAAGAGAAGTTTACCTTTGCAGAATACTCAACCTCCCTCTGATACCTCACGCAAAATATCTTATCCTTCTCTGTCTCGTATCGATGATGTGGGAAACATTATGGCCCACCTTCGATCAAGGTCACTTCCTATCGACTTCAGCTCATTATCCAGGAAGTTGACTTAGAGACTCCCTTCAGGTGCCTTGGAGCCTACATGCCTCAATGGCAGGTTCTTCGTGTTTGACACGAGGTTTTCATCATTGGCCTCCGATCGAATTGATTCTATGGGTTTCGACGTCGGCTCACTGATTCGCACGTCGTAGATTGTACCTATAGTACCTTGAGGACCATTGTCATTATTGGTGGTACTCTCGCGTCTGTTAACAGTTTTCATCATTGACTGGTAATCAGACGACGTTCTCGCATGTTCGACTTCGACTCCCATATTCGCATGCTTGAACTTGTACTTTGTTCGAGTCGAGATGGAGCGCAAGACCCTGGATTTTGTCTGTTGAGATCCAGGTTGTGATTTTGTGGATTATTATAATCATTACATGACTCATTCACTGGATGGCTGCGACCATGCCTGAGTCTACATATCGATCCTTACTGGATGGCTACGACCATGCCTGAGTCTACATATCGATCCTTACTGGATGGCTGCGCCCATACCTTGGATCTGGATTTTTATGTGCTCTGCTATGGATGGTTGCGCCCATACCACATACATCATGTACTTGAGATATCAGTTGTACTTCTTCATGCAGTTTCTTCGGTGGCAGTGTTTTCAGTTGGCCATGTTCTTGTAAAGCATTTCACCCCTTTCTCTCTCAGGCCTCATGCTTTAGGGGGCATCTGTTACACAATAATTTGTCACCGTCCCTGTTACCACTTCTCCCGCACATTGGAGGACTTATTCCGGGACCTGTGAGAAGTGACATAACCTGAAAACACTTGCATTGTATCCCCTTGAGTATATACTTCATATGCCCTGAAGACACCTTCTGCAAAATACCCATGAAAATAGCCCTTTTTCCATTGGCGTTGTTCCACAGTGTATCACTCGTGCCAATGGGGGAAATCCTCTAAACAGGGTGCGCCAGCTGGCGCTGTGTCTCAGAGTCGCACTCGCGCCAACCCAGTTGGGTAAAGTTTTTAACAAACCAACCTGCGAAGGTTCTTCCTAACCTATTCATGAACTGATTCCAACTTGAGTTAGTTGAGTTGGGCTTCGAATCTCCATAGAAGGGAAGTAGTTATCCACCTCTCATGGAAGCTTCCTAATGATAAGGCCAATCCCATGAATCTTGTGGATGATCCTAACTCCTTCTCCTTTCTCTATATAAGCTTGTCCTTTTTCCTTTGACAAGCTAGTTAGTAATTCTACTTTCCAAGTTCCAAGTTCAAAATTCTAAGTCCCAAAGTCTGAGAATTGCTAAGCTCATGCTACAAGAGGCCTTCTTCATTCCCATAAGGCTAAATCTAAAGTGAGGAGATCCTTTTCCAAGTGACCAAGGAGAGAGAGGCTTGTTCCCCATTCCCAACAAGCTTTGCAAGGCATGTGTTGCTGATCACCCAGCCAAAGGAGGATTTGACGTCAGAACTTGGTTGTATTCTTCTTTGTTTATCAATAATAATAGACGACTATCATTATGTTCCACTCCTTATTGTCTTTATAATGATGATTGAGTTATATCCTTTCTGACTGATATATAGTTGCATCTCTTGGATTTTATGCTTGTATTTGTGTCGTTCTTTGCATGTGCAGGTGTCCGTTCACGAGGATCATGGGGATTGTGACCAGCTGGAGTGAAAGAACGGGAGCGATGACTCTTCTATAAGTACTAGCGTTGGATTCGAGGTAGGCCCTCATCATCGGTCTTTAATTTGCGATTAGGAACCTGCGTGTTAGCGTTGTTTGATTGTTGCTAGACCTCATTTAGGCCAGTGGGATTGCCTCTATCCACAAAGGGGATTTACCTCCACAACACTTCTAGCCATGCTCCCTCTTAACTTGGGAATATCAACCACTTCTCTATAACATCAGAGAACCTAAGATGGCTTCATTCCTTCTTACAATATCATGGTTATCATCATAACTTCCTTTATCATGCTTACCAATATTATCAAGTCAATTTTACTTACGAACATCTCCAACATCTTGATGATTATGTACCTACACAACTTAAACAACAAGTACAACCAAATATGAAAGCATGAAGTTAACTATATCATAACCATGTCAATATAATGGAAGCAATTAGACTTTAGACATCAAACACCTAGTTAGGTTCATGATCACCAAGAGACACATACTTCTTGCTAGGGTTATTGTCATAAGCCTTTTTACTACAATATAAGGCAACTCAATCAAGAAATCAGTTTCATTCTATCTAGGGCCTTAATACTACTTTCAGAGATATGACAGGCTCTAGTATGATTTACTGCAAACCCTAAATTCCAAATTTGAGAAACAAAGCCTTAGATATCAATAGTTAATAACAATCCTACCATGCATATAAGGTTTCAACAATGTTAGACACTACTAAGGTTTGTTTGCAAACCCTATATTTTATCATCAAAACTAAATCATATCGGAAAACAATATTATCATATCCTAGAATATCAATCACTGGGGATTTGCTACAAACCCTATAATTCACAATCTCTGAGCATCAATAATTAGGTCAATGTACTTGTAAATACAAATCTATGATTTCATGCACTAGCAATTCACACCAATATCTACACAAACATCAATACATCAAAGTTAGACATATAACAATTTTGATCAGGCTAGGGTTTTGATGAGGCAGACAAACATATACCTAAGGATTCATTCATAGGACCTTGCTATAGATATTACACATGTTTAGTTCATAAACCCTAAATTACCAAACCCTAAAGATCTAGGGTTTCAATACATGACTTAGATATTAACAAAAAACCCTAAAGGGCTATGGTTTCTATAACAATTCCAAAACATCAAAACAATAGGAACTCTTGATATCAACAATCCTAATTAGACTAGGGTTTCAATATTAGTATTGACATACCCTTAGGTTAAGGTTTTATAGTGAACCTTTTTAGGGTTCCACAAGAATGATAATATAATAAGGGTAGATTCAATCTCAAGATTAATCACCCTAACAAGAACCTTTGTGATTCAAAACCCTAGACATAACGATGTCAATAATGTAAAGCAAATTTAAAATAGTATGAACATACCTTTTTTGAAGAGAATATTATATCAAAGTTTGTATCTCAATACATACCTTGAGTTATTCTTTAACAAACGTTGTAGGAAATCATAATTTATTTCATGCTTTAAGTCTATCCCTTGAAGTCTTCTCGGTAACCATTGTGTATTCTGCAATCTTTTCCTACTAAGGAAAATATAAAGAGAGAGGCTATTAGCATACAATGCAAACAAACCTTGATGTGAGAAGGAAACCAAACGTGAAACTATGAACAATGAAGAACATAATACTCATATTTTGGTAAAATGGTGGAGGATCCCTCTTGATCCAAACTGGAGGGAAACCTATAGCTTATCAAAATAATTCAAAAATTTTCTAACAAGACATGTTAACCTACAAGTTCTAGAAATCAAAACGTAAAGGAAAACTATGCAAAACTTAGAACAGAAGGATATGTAAGGGATAATGTCCCTAAGAGTCCCTAGCAAATAAGTCTTTGACTTTGGATTCTTCCATCTTGTTCTTATTTACTAAACCTTCATCAGCAACATGTGCATGTTCCCTTTTTCTCTTCTTATTACTTGGATTTTCTGGACAATGGATTTCGCAATGACCCATATTCTGAAAATTGTAGCATTCAATCATTGATAGGTCTACTTTCTTCTTTGGTCCCTTGTACTTCTTGAAGGTTCCCTTCTTCTTATGATGAGTGGAATAAGCATTTGAGATGTTCTCTTCTTCATCCTCCTTCTTGTTGCTTACTAACAATATTCTCGCTTCTTCTTGATTGCATGCATTCCACATTTGTTCGAATGTTGGAGTATCTTTCCAACTGTTGATACATGACGTAAAAGCACTCCAAGATTTTGGTAGATCTATAGGAGCCATGATTACGAGCTCCTTTTCTGGAACAATTTCATCTATTGCTTGGAGTTCATCTCTGATTCTAGATATTTTATAAAGAAGGATGTGACAATATCATCTTTTGTCATCTTAATAGTTCTTAATTAATTCTTGAGGCTTGCAATTTGGCCAATGTTCGTGATTGTGAATAATTTTGATAGAGCCTCATACATTTCTTGAGTGGAATCTATGTTCGGTATATATGGAATGAGGTTGTCCTTTAATCCATCCACTATTAAATTCATGGCCAAGATTTCAGTTTCTCTAAACTTTGCTTTCCCTGCTTCATATGTAGGCTTCTTGACTTTTCCTAGAACTAGATCCAAAACTTTATTCTTCTCAAGGATGAGATCTATCCGCTTTTTCCAGCCTTTGTAGTTGGAGGCTCCTTCTAATTTTTTTTCTCCCTTTATTGAGTTTGACATAGTTCTTGTCGATAGTATACTTCTCCTTTTATATAATCATTTCCCTTAATGAACTTATTTCAATCTCCTTTTCTTCAGGTTGTTTTTTCCTTCTTCTTCACCTTAGCTCTGATACCATCTTAGAAATTCGGAAAGGCATGAAGATTTTATCTTGTTAATAATTACGCATGATTTCTTTGAATTATTATTATATTTTTTATGTTCTTGTTTTATCTTAGTTCATCAAGCAATTACCAAAACCAAAACACGAAGATCAAGGACACCAGATGTAGGCGCACAGCCAGGGTAAAACCCCCATATGGGGGAAAAGCCGGTCAAGAGCTCTTCCTTTAGTAATTCAAATAAGATAGACAAGGAACCTAGACCAACAAATCATCATATTTCCAATATGCTTTAGCACACTTCTTGTCCAATAGCTTCAACCCAGCATCAACCCAAAAATTTCAGCCCCAGCTTTGCCAACAGCGTTTAGAATTTTGGCCATCCTAGCAACTACACAATTTCGGCCCCTCCAACAACTTCACACGTGTTTGAGAAAGAGAGGGACTTTCGACTTCCTATGCTTGTGAGAGACCTCCTTCTTATTCGGTATCCTTTTTCCTCTTCTTCTCTTGAAATTTACACTTTCCCTTAGTTCGTAAACTGTAGATCAAACATGTTGTGAGTGAGTGACAAATGAGGTTGAGTTGTTGCCTTTATATAGTGATTATGCTGCCCAGTTTAGGTCGACATGTCCAATTTGAGGCCGACTTGGTGGAGGAGGCCTAATTGACCTATTTTATAATAAAATAAATTTTCTTTCTTGACAAATAAATTCCGAGAAAGGTTCTTTACATTATGACATTGACAATGACACTTGAAATAAACCCTACAAATATTCAATGTAGACTTTGACCTAAAAACAATTGACCCAAGCATGAAACCCATGCTTTAATAAGTCAATTTATTTAATAATAATAATAATAAAATCTTTCTTTTGACAAATACATTTTAAATATAATTATGAAGACGGACACTAGTTACATTCTTCAACACAAGGGAGTCTTGAGATGGGCACATCTGCTCTATGGGCCTATTGTGCCATACAACAA
Organism: Pinus taeda; assembly: GCA_000404065.3. Taxonomy (NCBI): domain Eukaryota; kingdom Viridiplantae; phylum Streptophyta; class Pinopsida; order Pinales; family Pinaceae; genus Pinus; species Pinus taeda. The sequence continues at coordinate 60,918 of APFE030898794.1, forward strand.
CCCCCCATTTCATATCATTAAAATTCCAAAACTATAATGTGAAATGGGTCCCTTTTTAATTTTTGTTTCAAATTGGTATCAATTTAAAGTTCTATTTCAAAAAACGTTTGAATCAAAGGGAACATCATTAAAAAGCCTTTTTAATAAAACCAATCAATAAACCCCAACATAAAACGATTTACCTTTATCATTGCGATAAAGCGATCGCAAGATCGCATATCGCAATGACAAAGAAAGCTCAACTTAAGGGACATCTTGGTTTCCGCCGATGCGAAATCGCAATCAGATATCGGCAAAGCATAAAGTAACATGAGTAACGATCCTTGCTCTGATGCGATGCGATATCGGCAATCGCCAATCGCCAATCGCCAATCATACTTAAATGCAAAGAAGCTCCCCTTCACCTGATGCGATGCGATATCGCTATCGCCGATCGAGGACTTACTATGCCCTCGTCCTAAGCGACCCTATCATCTATGCCCGACGCAATGCGATATCGCTATCGGCGATTGGGGATTCTAAACAAAACCAATGCAATAACATAGCATTTCCCCGATGCCCGATTGCATAAAGGGTAAAATAGCACAGTTTTCAAAGTAACAGTCATAAAGGCGGTTTAATATGATTTATTCGTAATTAAGGCCATATCCTTTGGAAAGCCACTCGTCCGCGTTCAAACCGCCAAATCACCCAAAGCATGCTTCAAATAAATCATTCAGCCATTAATCGAAGCAACTGGAATTAATGAGATTGACAGGCCGTAACGACCATTTAATGAGAATAACAGGCTTGAGATCTATCCACGAATTTGATCCTAAGGCCGCCTTAAGTCGATTGATCGCTATGAATGCACCTAGATATATATATTTCATTCTGTTCAATTCACGTTATTGTTACATGTGTTGCGCTTATCTTTCACTCTGCGCAGAATTCTTCCATAGAAATAGAAGAAAGTGGAGTGGGAAAGAAATCCAAGAAGACTACAATGCCTACTGCTCCGCTAGCCGCAGGGCTAGCTGTCGCTGATCCAACTGGAAAGAATAAAGGGCTTATATCAGATACAACATGCTTAGGACTCACCAGGACCACTTGGCAAGGGACTTATAATTTGATTGAAGCAGAAGGGCCAACGGTGACTGAAGTAGAAATTTTATGTGATAATACCAGCAAATTTGATGCCAATTTAAAAGACTTGGCCGACTCCTTCCTACAAAGAATAGCGGCTCAGGAGCAGGTTCTTCCTTATACGGATGTGGTAAGGTGGGCAATCCAAGAGCTCCCAATTATCAATAGACTGTTTGAAGCTGCGGACGGGAGGATTTTTGGTTCGTTTCGAGCCGAAGACCTAAGGCTGATGTATCACCTGTCGCAAGAAGAGAAGAAATATAATGCTGCATTTTTGGAGAAATTTCGAGCAGAGAACGAGACCGAGTTTGAACCAATTCGAGGCTGGAGACAGAATCCAGCAAAACACAAGCATGAAACCTCGGGTAAGTACTCAGTTGACTCCCTGTGTTCTCCTTACTGTTATGGTGGACTTATGATGTGTAGGCTATGGGGATTGCATGACTCTGCCAATTTCACCATAGAAATGGTTCCCCTAATGGAGGCAGCATGTAGTGGAGAAATTATGGATTAGGTGGTCATATTATCCGACAAGTTAGCCAAATCCATCCTCGATTTCAGGTCTGATTATCGTATCATAGAGAGGGTTATTCCGCCATTTTATTATAGTGCCTATGTTATGGATGTGTTGTGTTTTAATTCTGAGTTTCCTGTGCTGGGATGGAGGTGGACGTCGCAAGACCCCACACCCATTCACATATATTATCGAAAACTATGGAAGACTGGTTATAAGCACCACCTGTACCAAATCTGCAACGGTTTTATGTTGCCAATTTATTATTCCATTTTTAATAAGCCTGCCCCGAAAATTTCTGAGTAAGCAGGGGTAGATTTGACTGCAGTAGCAAGTTGGTTTGGGGAGGAGAAATTCACCTACATCAGAGTTTTTGGCAGTCAGGCTAAGCCACATGTGCTACCACTTTACATCCCCGATAAGCTACTTGCCAGGGAGGTAGCTTATCAAATCAGTACTGAAGGGGTTACCCAGACCCTGAAAAGAGCTAAAAAACATGTTTGGCCTTCTTTTCCATTACGAATTGGAGTTTATACCCTGCATGACATCAAGCATGCAGAGAAGGAAGCTGGGAAAATGAATTTGATCACTCTGGCTACTCTTCCAAGAAGGCAGTATGATCCAAGGAAGATCGCTTACAATGCGCTCGACCAGGCCAAATTGGCCAAGGTCGAGCACAAAGAAGACAAATTCGAAGATTTGTTCACGTCAGCCGAATCACTGTATCAAGTCAAGTCACTTGCCCGAAATGTTTATAATGATGAAGGACTAGTTGAGTTTAACAGAATCAGAGAACAGAGGTTGCAAACTCTGCCTCTAGACCTGTTAGCGACTGTTCCGACAACAACCAGGTCAAGCGAGTCTGAGCAGCGATATAATACACCACCTCCTACTACATCAAAATAGTAGGAGGAAGCGCATAGCCAGAGGTAGGAGGTGACTTAGGAAAATGTGTAGTGACAAGAAGAAACCCAAGCAAAGACCTAAGAAGAGAGCAGCTCTAAGGATAACCATGATCCATTATTTGATCCGAATTTGCTCCAGCAATGGAATCAATTTAGTACAATTATTGATAACTTAGAGTGCTCGAAAGGTGATGAGGTTTCAAAGAAGGTGATACACAGGAAGCGACATCGAAACCGGTTTCATGTGAAACCAGCTGCCTACGCAAAGCACAATAACTAGAGATAATTCCTAAAGATCCAATGGGAGAGATCGTTTTGCAAATTGAAGAGATTCCCCCTTTAGATGTATTTTATAGCCCCAAGCATAAAGTTTTTGTAAAGCGATAGAGGAAAAGGAGAAGAACTGATCAACCTTCCCCATTCCCTGAATTAACAGTAACGGGCAATGTTGTATGGAAAGAGGAATTCGACCCCTCCGATGACTTAACCAAGCTGTCACAGTTCGCTGGAGCATATTCGGCGGCGACTATTGATAAAGCATCGGAGGTGAGTAGTTTGTTAAAATCAAGGACCAAGACATCTCTTCACTAAAGGCGAGACTATCAGAAGTCCAACAGAGGGCAGAGCAGGCGGAGAAAGAATTGCTAGTGCAGCAACAGAACAATAACCAGCTGACCAAGCAATTACAAGAGCAAAAGCAGAGAATTGATGAAGGCGCAATACAAAGGAAAAAGGAGCTATCGATGGCACTGGAGCAGTTAAGAATATCAACTGAGGGAACAATGAAAGCGAAAGATGAGCAAATTGCTCAATTGACCACTCAAATTGAGCAAATGAAAAAACTCCCTCAGATAGATGAGTTCAAAGCAGAAGCGCTCCAGTTAAATAAGGGATTGATTAATCAGGTTAAGCTACTATGTCAACAGATTATACGAGCATAACCATTGTGCGAATTGGTAGCATCTATAAGCGAAAAGGTAGACAAAGCAAGGGCTGATTTGGATCAGGCCGAAGAAACACTGACAAACTTTATAGAATGGCGGGATTCCGATGTAGGTCGGGCAGCTAATCTGCCAAGAATTCTGGAATCGCACAAAGAGATATTATTCACAGAATGGAAATCGCAACTAACGAAAGCAGAAAGAGCAATTTCCAGATGCAAGACAATCAATGGAAATTTGGTTGAATTAGTAAATAATACACTGTATTTATCTAACATAATTTCCCAATGCACTCCAGGTCAATGAACAGTAGAAAATATATTGGAGCACTCATGCTATCCGAAGCTGGAGAAAAACGCAATATTGATCGCAGGAATCAACAGTCTGACGTGGGATGCTTATTGGTTCTTCTTAATCAAGCCATACAGCCAAAGAGTCGCCTTGAAGTGTCTAACCGATGCTGTCGGGTATATTATACCCGACATTCAGGATGCCACCTTCGCCGCCAAATTCAGTTTGCGCCTCAACAAACCGCCAGAAGTAGAACCAATGCTTGCGATAAGCCAGCTAAGGTTTAAGGGAAAACAACCTGAGGCATGACTCACTTCGCCGACTGCCAGATC